>JBBPBX010000740.1:0-15522 GCA_038048925.1 Garcialebias charrua | reverse complement strand
TTATTTATTTAAAAGAAATTGAGAACCTAAAAATGTTGCTGCATATGATGTAACACCTAATTATATTTTGTCCATTAGTGCCCATTAATGGCACTGTAAATCATGCAAAACAATAGCACCATTACAGATGAGAGAGTTCAAGAGGGTTACAGAGAGAAAACACTTTTTGCAAAGTGTCAGACATTTGGTGGTAATATGACCAACAGTGCCTTCATGTGGTCTGACACAGTTTCTGATCTTTTTCACTTTTATCTCACTACACTTTCTAACTCCAAATCTGCCAGCACAAAATTAACAAAGTGCAAATATTCCCAAAACACAAATGCAAACACTTCTTATTTAGTATATAATACCTAACAATGTTCTCTGATACCAGATTTATTTCATTTTCCAGACTTTTTTCTAGAATTTTTTTCATCCGAGCTCTGATTAAAGTCTGCGCTCTGAGTCTAACTTAGAGGCTAATTTGTTATTGTTGCACTGTAGTGTAATGTTATATTTATAGCTATTCTTCTACCTCTGCTCAATAATGGCTCAGCTACAGTAACATTACAGCAAGACTTCATGTCATTGAACCGTTTATCAAGTATTATAATAAATATTATGTGAGCAACTCAAACAGCTGGAGATAAAACACTTTATACAGCAGCCCCTAGATTATCTCAGGGGTTACATTCCACACACCACCGCAATAAAAAAAAAGAAACGCAATGAAAAACCGCAAAGTGGGAACACTATATTTATTTTTGTACTTTTATATATTTTAAGGCTTTATAAACCCTTCCCACACACTTGCAATGTTCTTAACAATGTTCTAAACTCTTAAAGCTTGGTAATTTTATCAACATGCATAGGTAAAGTACTGCAAAATTGTATATGGAGTACCTGCTAGTGAAGGTGTACCACAACTTGAAGGGTAAGTTCTGCTTCAGGATTATTTGACTTTCCTGCCAGTTCTGTGAGCTTAATAGATAGATCCAGGGATTAATTAGAGCCGGATCCTGCCAGAACAGGATCTGAGAATTATCTTATTTTGTCAGGGTGTGTTCCAGTAACTGTTTGCTTGGATCCTGCAACTCTCAGGCTTACTACTAATAAAGTTATGATCAAATATGACTGCCTTGAATGAATAAAACATATTGGATATACAAACTGAAAATAATTATTTAAACACTAATTTTAAATACAACAAAGGACACAACGTGACTTCTTAAAATCACATACGATCCTCTGCCCCTTCAAGTGAAGCATTTCCGCCTCTAGCCTTAAAATAAATCTCTGCCCCTAAAACAGTGGTGGTGGTGAGTGCCTGGAGGTTACATGTGTGGAGTCGGCCAGTGAATTCAGTGGAGAAGAGTCGGCTTGGAACCAGCAAGTAAGGGGAGGGATGCAAGTGTTTACAAATGAAGGTAGACATAGATGTTTAACAATCTGTTAAAACACACCAAAATTCAGGAAATCTTACTGTATCTTCTTTATTCAAATCTTCTGGGGGAGGACCCCCCAGACCCCCACCAACCCCCCAACTGGCCCACTCACTATTTGCATCCCGGCATTGATCGATTCACAAACTAAGCCCTGGATAGATCGTTACTTCTGACTTTGCTTTGCAAAATTATTTTTACCACATCAGGTTCTCCACTTGTGCTTGCTACCTCCATTGTGGTTCATTGAATATTGACAGAAAGCAGTGGCCAGAACACTGTTGGCTTTCTGGACCGTGTAGTTCTTTTGACTTGTGTTATGTAGGCTTATTGAAAGAAAACTACAAAATGGTGGCGACTGTCCGAAGTACATTTGGTTTCTTCACTAGTGTTTACTACCTCCATTTGCTGGTCTTTGAATTTTGGGAGAAAGCAGCAGTCGGAAGCACTGTTAGGCTTCTGGACCATGTAATAAGTAATAATAAGTGCTATGTGTTGTCATCATCATTATATGTTCCCATGCAATGGTGAAATTAGTTATCTGCATTTAACCCATCACACCTGGGATACACCCAGATGGAGCAGTGGGCAGCTATGTAAGCATCCAGTAAGCAATTGGGGATTAGGTGTCTTGCTCAGAGACACCACAACATGTGGGAATGGCTGGGGATCAAGTCTGGGACTTTTGGGTCCCAGGTCGGTTGCCCTACCTCTACCCCATATTGGACCCCAGTTCTTTAGTTATTTTGTTCTTTGTTCTCTTGTAATTCTTTTGACTTGGATTACAATGTAGGCTTATTGAAAGAAAACCACAAAATGGCAGCACCTGTCTGAAGTATTTTTGTTTTGTTTTTTGGTTGGTTCCCACTCCCGTCCGCTCCCATTAACTTTTTTATCCTGTACTGTCCCAATGGCGTAAGTAATATTAACGTTGATAATCTTGTGTCGTGTACAATCTTACATTGAAAACCAACGAAAGAGTGAGTTTGCGAATGTTGAACTGCAAAGTATTGAGGGACCAGAGGTCGCGTTAACCGAATATTTTCCGTATTTTACTGGTTGTTTTACGTGATGACGGAGAAATCAAAACACGTCTGTCGTTTGACAGATTAACATCCACTCTCTACCAACCGGTTCATGAACTTCACACCCCAGTCCGGTAGGTGGCGCTTTTGCCAACCCCCAATGAACCAAAGGGAGAAGAAAAACAAGAAAATACATGACGTTGTTGACTACATTTGAAAAAAACGTCAAGGCAGCTTAGTGCACAAAGTTTCTTCGAAAAGCCCAATAACTGCGATCGTGTTGAAAAAAGAGGGAGTGATGCAGTGGAGGACGATGGACAAACAAGTAATCCGCCCTACACTGAGCAATCAAATTGTAGCAAGGTTAGACGCTATTGTTTAATTGAATTGTTAATGCATCGTTATTTCATTTTATTTTTTGTTATTGCAGATGTAGATTCTCTGTTCAGCTTGTTTGGAACTATTATTAATTAACATGAATGAAAAAAATATGGTAATTATTTAAAAAAATTAAATGACTGATTAAAATTAATTTTGACCGGATATTTTTAACCCTGTCTGTCAAAACGACCGACAATGAAAAAGTCTAGCGCGACCTCTGTGAGGGACTACTGTGTTTATTTTATTTCTACATTAAAACATGTATGGTTTAAAAGAAGTGTCTAGAAGTCCAGCTTGTTCTCAGTTTTTAAATCTACCGGTAAATTGTTTGTGTTGATGTTGACGTTATTCCCAAGGATATTTTATGTGTCTGTCATGGAAACAAGCATAGTTTGAATGTCTTCATGATGATGCAAAAGTAAGTAAAGCAATGGACTTCCATTATCACTGTGCTGATACTGATAAAAAGAGCAGAATGTTGTGGAGAAATGAGGTGTATGGTTGCTGTCTCAGCTGTGTGGAAATGCTGATTCACAAGCGCTCTCAATGGACAACCAGCTGCTGACAAAGCAAGATTGTGTTCACGCTGATGTGTAACTGCCTCCATAGCAGCTATTTAGACAAATTAGGAAAATATGTCAAGTTTGTATTTTACATTCTGTGGCAGAAAACTAATTTTTATCTGTTTTTGGAAAATTACAAATGTATAAAGGCTGAATAATAAAAGTGAAACCTATGTAAAAGTGAATGATGTAATCAGATTAAACTATTGCGTTCAGAGGTGACGTATAGGACAAATGTTGCTCCTGCTAATTGACCACTGATTATCTAAGAACCATGTTTGTAAGAGCAGCTCATAAACTTCCACTTTGGCTCGTTTGTTTATCCGCTCTGGTTAACAGATTTACGCTGACACAACATAATGACTTCATGGTAAAGTTACGCTGGTCTCTGAAGGTGTCGGGACTCTCAGATAATTACCACTTCATTAGTAATAGGAGAGTGGTTCCAGTTTTTATTTTTGTCTGAGATGGCAAACAGCTTGAGTTAGCTTTTTTGTGGTCAGGGGGTGAGTTTTATTTGCTGTCAGAGCTTTTCTCTGCAGACAGACTGATGGATATGTAAGCATTTTCGGTGTCCCTTTATTCTGAGGTAATTTAAAAAAATAATCTCCAGACATGAAAATCTATCTTGGAGCAAATTATTATAAAATTGGAGTCAGAGTGATTCTCTGTAAAATCATGTGCTTACAGGAAAGCAACATTATGCTCTGAGGCTGTTTATCATGGAAAATAAATAAAAACTTCTACTATGGCAAATGTAAACACTATCATTTTTTTTACGTTGATCATTACCTGTCAGAAAGAGCAAATACATCAATTACTGTATGTGATACAATAGGCCTTATACTGTTTAGAGCTATTAACTTTAATGTTTTTTCTTCAACCAGCTGAGGTGGGAAAAAAAATAAGTGGAAGAAATTATCTTCATTTGGGAATGTCCAGCCATCCATTTTCTTCCGCTTATCCGGGGTTGGGTTGTTGGGGTAGCAGCCTAAGTAGGGAGGCCCAGACTTCCCTCTCCCCAGCCACTTGGAGCAGCTCCTCTGGGGGAATCCCAAGGTTCCCAGGCCAGCCGAGAAACATAGTCCCTCCAGCGTGTCCTGGGTCTTCCTCTGGGTCTCCTCCCGGTGGGACATGCCCGGAACACCTCACCAGGGAGGCGTCCAGGAGGCATCCTAACCAGATGCCCGAGCCACCTCAACTGGCTCCTCTCGATGTGGAGAAGCAGCGGCTCTACTCCGAGTCCCTCCCGGATGACTGAGCTTCTCACCCTATCTCTAAGGGAGAGTCCAGACACCCTGCGGAGAAAACTCATTTCAGCCGCTTGTATCCGAGATCTCGTTCTTTCGGTCACAACCCAAAGCTCATGACCATAGATGAGGGTAGGAACGTAGATCGATCGGTAAATTGAGAGCTTTGCCTTTTGACTCAGCTCTCTCTTCACCACGACAGACCGGTACAGCGCCCGCTTCACTGCGGACGCTGCACCTATCCGCCTATCGATCTCACGCTCCAGTTTTCCCTCATTCGTGAACAAGATCCCGAGATACTTAAACTCCTCCACTTGGGGCAGGACCTCCTCCCCGACCCGGAGAGGGCATGCTACCCTTTTCCGGCTCAAGACCATGGCCTCGGATTTGGAGGAACTGATCCTCATCCCGGCCGCATCACACTCGGCTGCAAACCGCTCCAGTGAAAGCTGTAGATCACGATCTGATGAAGCCAATAGGACCACATCATCTGCAAAAAACAGAGAAGCGATTCTAAGGCCACCAAAACGGATCCTCTCAACACCTTGGCTGCGCCTAGAAATTCTGTCCATAAAAGTTATGAACAGAATCGGTGACAAAGGGCAACCTTGGCGGAGTCCAACTCTCACTGGAAACGAGCCTGACTTACTGCCGGCAATGCGGACCAAGCTCTGACACCGGTCGTACAGGGACCTAACAGCCCATATCAATGGGCCTGGTACCCCATACTCCCGGAGTACCCCCCACAGAACCCCCCAAGGGACGCGGTCAAATGCCTTTTCCAAGTCCACAAAGCACATGTAAACTGGTTGGGCAAACTCCCACGCACCCTCCAGGACCTGCTGAGGGTGTAGAGCTGGTCCAGGGCGAAAACCACACTGCCCCTCCCGAATCCGAGGTTCAGCTCTCTGACAGACATTTGGGAATAATTTGTTTTAAAAAAAGGATTGCTGTAAATGTTTCCAGAGAGAGCGGGATTGTGCTGAATCTGTTATTTGTTTAAAGTGTCCTAGACCCCATGCAGATGAGATGTTGTCAACGAAAACTTCACTCAAAATGATACAACACCAATTTTAAGATACAGTGAATGTGAAAACATGGTCAAACCAGACTCCATTTGTTAAAATAATCACGTTTCTTTTCTTAAGAAGATTGCATTTGCAATCTTGTTGACACTTTTCAACAAAAAGCTTCACAAAAAAAAAGAAAAATAGAAAAAAGTTTTATTGTTGCATAACCTTGACCCAACACACTGCTCTAAGTGCAGGTTGACAGGTTTGAAAGACCAGATGGAGCAGAGGGAAAGGTTGTCACAATACGCAGCAAATGATATATTTAAGTGTGTATACGTCTGTCTAAAAGGGTTAAAACAAGTTGCATGAAGAAATTTCACTGTCAACTCTGATGGACAAGGTTAAACAGCAGCTGTGGAAACTTGAAAACTATTTAATTGGTTAAGTTTTTTATGGGTCTTTTTTGAAACTGTGGTTGTAAACATATATTTTGCAAGAAAGTTTGAAGATATCCCAGTGGCCAAATGTTCAGTATAGGCAATTAGAGAAACATGTGTTCAATGTATTTATTATTTTATTGTACAAATGTAGTTTATTTGGCAGCGGATCATATCCACATGTGGGAAGAAAGTACATGCATGTGCAAACACATGTTCATAAAATGGCCAAAGCATTAAATATGTGAGTAAAATCATAAAGGAGAGGTATCACTTTATTTTTACCTTCCCAAGACCTGGTTCAGTACTTCCTGACCTTTACCCCTGCATATCCTCACAATCCCAGGTCCTTTTCACTTCCACTTCAACCCACGCCTGTCAGGATCTCATATTTATGGATCACGCTTGATCTCGAGGTCCACCTGTTTTTTCACTTCCCTTTGCTAAAAAAAAAAAAGTTGCAAATCTTCCCATAACTGAAGGCACTCAGGACTGTTTTCTTTTTTAGCAAATTTTGGTCCTCTTTATTTGAAATTAATAATAATAATAATAAAAAGGATTGGTGACTTGTTCAGCAGGGAAGCACAGTGTGCCAAGCAAAAACACAAAACAGCCGTAGTGCATTAGTAGATCTCATCCTAGATTAAATAAATATGACTTGCTCTATACCATTGCCTAGTTTCTATTTGCAGGAGGGAGTTTAGTAAACAGTTATAAAGCTGATGCACCCTCTAATTACTGTACCTCAAACCTCTCGAACACCAATTGACCTTCCTTCAGCCATATCCCTGACCTTGACTGAGGCAGTAATCATGATCCTCAGCTAATAAAAAAAAAAAATGAAACCTCGATATGACTTTTAAAGATAAAAACATGGGAAAAGTGTGACACAAGGAAGAGAAATGGATCCCAGCACTCTTTAATGCTTCTAACATTTAATCCATGAAAATACGATGTTCCCTTTTTAAATACAGAGAAACTAAAAACTACAAAAAGTGTTTTGAAGACGGAAAATATAAGATTTAGACTTTTTTTTTAATTATTATTCTTTTGCGCATTCCTTACACACTGTGAGGTATCTATAATAAACGTTCAGCATGCTTGCAGTTATCCACTGGTTTGGACTGTGTTTTTGATGACTGGGTGTCTGTGGCTACGACTGTCTGGGCTCCATCTGGCCTCTGACCCAAAACACATGATCCTCATTAGCACTCATTCCTCCCTTGAACCGCTACGCCACTGTTGCCATCTGTTGGAAACAAAAGCTAAAAGTCAATTTTCTTTAGCTTAAACTAAAACAAGTATCTCCTCAAGAAGGCACATAGCATCAAAGTGCTCACAGGAAGGTCTTATCTGTTAGTCATGAACATGTATTTTATGAAGCTGATGTATTTCTTAAAGGTAAAACAAAATCTGCAGATTAAGTTTTCATGTGAACTTAAAAAGAAACACAATTCCAAAAAAAACAAAACAAACAAAAAAACATTGGGACTGTATTTCTTAATGTAATTTTTCAACTAAACACACTACGTTGATAAAAAGTTTGAATTTTGGGAAGTGCTGGGTTATTTTCATGTGAAATCCCCAGAGCTAATCAAAAGTAAAGCCTATAATCTACCTCATCCATCACAAGAATGAGGCTCAGAATGAGAACCAAAACTTCAGCACAGGGATATTCTGCAGACTTTCACATAAAGGTTTAGCTAATCTTCTCTTTAAGCATAAATCCTGTAAATACACTGAATGAATTATGATGCAGCTTTGTGGAGTGTCAGTTTTTCTGCTTGATACATGACCACCTACCCACTTATGAGAACTTATCTTCAAGTGCGAAAAATACTTTGTAAAGAGACAGATCTAAAATATTATTGGGCAAACAGCTCCATATGTACACTCATACATACTCTACAGTAAATAGTTGGTATGCACAATATTATCGGCATGGTATCAGTATTGACTGATATTAGTGTTAAAGTTCAATATCGGGCATTGGCCATTCCATCAATATAACTTACAGAAAAGGTGCTGTTTTTGTATGACAACCCAGTGGCAAGGATGCCTGCAGTGCCAGCACAATGTGATGACATCACGCACGCCTACCTGATCTGCTCACGGTGGGGAGGAAGAAGTCAAAATGTCTGTGGTGTGGAAGAATTTTTGTTGTTGTTGTTGAGGATGTTGGATTCTGAATATTTTTGGACTACACTGAGCCTCGCTACATTGTCCCCAGTTGTACCTACACATTTTTCTGATGTAGCCTTACCCGAGTTACAAGCTGTAATTTCCAACATCATTGAGAAGCTAATCGCCGATAGCGCTTGGGTGAGTTTTACCACAGACATTTGGACGTCAAGTGTTAGCCACGTTAGCGTGATTAGTCTTACGGCACAATGGATAGACAAAAACTTTGAACTTAAAAAGTCTGTCCTTCATGCACAGGGGTGCAACGGAGACCAAACATGCAGCTAGGAACCTGGAACAAACCTCCACAAGTGAGACAGCTTCGCAGGTGACTAATAAACATATAACACTTCATTTAATATAAGCTAAAGTGCTATACATATCATATGGCTGTTACTGAATATATGTCACCAGCTCCTACAGTTGTTACACACTTTTTGTAACAAATAAGCCTACGTAAGAGGGCTATGTTCTGACAAAGGAAAGTATATAAAATATCGGTATCGGTTATCAGCCAAATGAGTTTTAACATATCGGATATCGGCCAAAGATTCAATATTGTGCATCCTTAGTAAATAGGAATTCATTTTTTGTTTCTCTCTAAGATGGTTGTTGTACTACTGACCAGTGTATGTCAGAAAGTGATAAAAGACTAAAAGAGCTTGATAATTTGAGAAGCAACCTTTAGGCATTCTTGCTGTTAAATTAATGGCAACCGTTTATTGTTTGTGAAACATAAAGACAATGCAACTTTTCTTAAATATATACCTGTTAGTATAGTATTTCTGAAGAGTATAATGTAAATATTATGTTGTTTAGTCAGATATTTGAAGTCAGGCATAAGGAAACAATTATCTAACATGTAATAAACTTATGGGTCCAAATGAAAGAAAGTGTGGTGCAAGCAGTTGTGGTGATATTCACGTTTGAAGGAGAGCTTAACTCAATAAAACGAGGTTCTGTGTGGTCTGAGAAAACGTGGATGTGTGGAAACGGAGATGTCTCTCTCAGTGGGTGGGTCCAACCCAGGATTGTGGGAGCTAACCAGTAAGAGCTGGATAGTTTTTTTTTCTTCTTCTTTTTGGGAGAGACACATGATTGTTCAGAACATCACATACACTTATCGCATTTGCCTGAACTCTACTATCACATATTCTCTGGTCTGTGACGGACGAGGGCATCTTCATGATGCCTTGGCCATGTTTTAATGTCCACATAGAGTCAACTACAAGATGGAAACATAAATGATAGAACAAATTGTAATGCACGGTGTGCTCTGACACATTGAACCGTTTCTGCAATACAATCTGCAGGAGCACTTGCAGTAGATCAGCCTAAATGAACCACCCTGTTGTCCTCACAAGCGTTAACCAAACTGGAACTTTTCCAAAACAGCTTCAGATGAGTTGACTCCCTGACCTGGTATCAAACCATCACAATTAAACTTATTATTATTAAACTTCAAACCCTCCAGGAGATGTGCTGGGTCTAGTAAGAGACAATGAACATCTTTAAATCAACACCAAAGCTTTTATAGCATAGCACAGGGTCAATAAAAATTATTGACAGGGAAAATGTGCAACAGCTTTTATGCTAATAAGCGTTAAGGTCAAATATGGCATTTGACACTTATAAAATATGAAATTCAAGCTCAAACTGTCTGCTGTAAATTTACAGAAGAAAAAAAAAAGTACAGTACCTAACAGGACGAGTGAATTGTAATACTAGACTGAATAGGCAGATGGAGTGTGAGACATGCAGTAGGTACAAATATTTGAGATGATAAAAAGTGTAATAAACTACTGAGCTAATAACGGTAAAGTCACTTTATTTTTTAGTCTGTGGATTTTTATTTTCATAGAGATTTTAAAAATATCACCAAAAATATTAAATGTTTAATGTAAGAAAGGCTGCCATGTTCTTTTAAAGAAAACAGTAACATGCTTGTAGATGTAAAAACCTTTTTTAGCTCACATATTTTTTTTAAATATTTTTAAAGGGAATTAAAACAACTTGATCAAAAATGTAGTTTTCACTAGTCTACTCTTATTTAGGGACTTTTGTTTACATACTAAACATTAAGCAACAGGTATTATTGTTTCAGTGATTTCAGAAGCATTTAAATCAAATGTCTTGAGGTTACCCATCACTCCATTCTTGCAGTTTTCTACTTCAGGTTGAAAACAGTGTAAAATCAATATTATTTAAAGAAACAAATTATTTTGTGGCAAACAATCTACCAATAAACATAAACTGGAAATGAATTCCCAATTCACTAAACATCTTAATTGTCTACAGTGGTCTAAAGAAAAGCATTGTGTCTCAGACCGTTGTTGCATTTGAAGAAAAAAAAAAGCTGTCATATCTTGAAGTAGCTAAATATAGTCCTAAACTTGTGGTGACATTGCAATCTAAAACTGTAAGCCGCATCACCTTTCATTCCACCCTGAGAGCAGCTTCTGTCTCCTTGGGAAAGCAAGCGACGTACTTCCAGGTACTCCAGTGCCTTTCCTATCTCATTCCAGATATTTAATTTTGGAACAGTATCAAGATAGTAATCTCCCTTTAACCTCTATACAAGGGACAGAGGCACAAAGAGACATACCCCCCCACCACCACCACCATTTCCACACTTCATCACTCAGCTCCGAGCTGTAGTGGCATGCCAAACAATCCCATTAGCCAGCAGCCAAACGCCCGGGCGAGGACAGCAGCAATGTCCTGAAACAACCGCAGCGCTACACTTCTCTGGACGTCCACTCTCCTCCCATCATGCATGCACTCATGTGTCAGCATATGTAATGAACTAAGAGCTGCAGCAAGCTTTTACACTGAGGAAATGAGCAGCCCCATCACTCTAAGTAGCTGTTTACAACCCAGATCTGATCAATTGATGACCATGAATGAGACCCAGAAAATGACATAGATTTGACTGATGCTGTGGGTAAAGAAGAGCACTGGGATTATGATAATAAAACAAATGCAACTTACAGGAAATAAAAAAAAACAGAGATGCACTTTCATAGCCACACGTATTGATACCTTTTAAAGCTGGCGACACAAGCCAAGGTTGCAGGTCTCATATAAATGATTTATGTCACTCTCATATCCAGGTGCCTGTCACAGAGAAATGAGCTGGGACTCCAACTGCAACTGGAATCATCAAACTGACACATGGCGTTTCATGCTTCCAGGATCTTACCTCACCAATACCAACTCATTCTCACTACTGTACAGGTAGTCCCCGATTTACGAGCGCTCTGATCTGCGAGGTTCCAGACTTACGAGCTGCACATTTTTGGAAAAAACGAAAAAAATACTGAGTTTTCATGTGTTTTTTCACTTCAGTTAGCAAGTTAAGCATATAAACACACGTTTCCGATCATTTTTATGCACTCAAAAGTAGTTTTTAGATGAAAATAGAGTGTTTTTAGGTGCGCTAGCGAAAACCGTTCCAATTTACGAGCGGATTTCCGGATTTACGAGCGAAATGGCGGCCGTTCCAAATTACGAGATTTCCGGTTTACGAGCGCCTCGTTGTAACGGATCTCGCTCGTAAATCGGGGACTACCTGTACTGTGATCTTGTCTTCCGGTTTGGATAGTGAAGCACTTTCATGTGTACTTTTTTTTTAGCAACAGGATGCATTTTTCTCTCAAAATTTAAACCTTAAGCCTAACCTGATAACAAACCCTCAACTTAACCATTCACTTTTTATTTGACCCCCAAACCCCAAACAAACCAATTAATGATGAGTAGGGGCGACCCGCCACGTCAAGTATGTGATGCAGAGGGACCCTGAGCCCAAGCATCAATATAAGACGAGTAGGGAGTGAGAACATGTTGACAATACAAGGAGTTAGAAGCAACAAGAAAGCAATGCAGGGAAACTCCCTGACCCTGTTGATCTCACAGTGAGTTAAAATACAAGACAAGTTTAAGAATGGAGGGAGGAGTTACTCACTGCTCCTGTCATTTTTCCACCTCCAGCCTCCCCTCTGTTTCCCTGAGCCATCCCCAGGTACGCAGACGCCACTCAGCACCCTCAGCAGCAGCACCAGCAGCAGCAGGGGCACCCGCCCGCCAGCCATGCCCGTTTCTGAAGCTCGCATGGGAGCTACAGCGGGGAGGAGGAAGGGGCGAGAAGAAGTGCTGTCCCACGCACGGTCATGTCTCACACAGCTGTCTCTGGTGTGATTCAAAGCAACACGTCCTCCCGGAGTTAGCTCTGGGTCAGCACACTGGCGTCCAAGAGTGGGTCACAGATTCACTGCAGACTCATGTCCTCCTCCTGAGAAAAGCAACAATCCAGCACTGGATAAGCAAAGCAAGCCTGGATTTCTGGAACTTTAAAAATATTGATCTGTTGCCTCTTGCTGTGCTCTTCTTCGGTGGCTCTTGGAGTTAAGGCGATGTCAGGGCAGTCCAGCTCCAAGACTCAAACAGAGCTCCAAAGTAACTCCAGTAAGACGGTCAGAAAAGTTGATGAGGTCACAGTGTAGAACGGCCACACTGATGGTGGCACACCAGTTCCACAGCAGCAGCCAGCTCTTTTATCACCGCCGCCGGTCAGGTACTGAATGAGTCTGTCCAAGAGTGTGCAAATGCATGTCCTCCCCTTCCTTCCCCCTCCACTTACCCCACATCTCAGATGACACGAGACAGTACTGATAAGAAACGAAGAAATAAATCAAAGAGATAGTTCATGACAGAGCAGCCTTGACTTTGTCAACAGAGCGTCTGAGAGAGGGAACGGATGCATCTAGTAAGGAGGGAGGGAGGGAGGAGAGAGACTGCATGAGAGAAGCATGGGGAGTGTGAACGGCAATTTCTCAAGTAATGGCTGATGCACTTTTGAACATATATGATTGTTCTCTATTGATTTCCAGTGCAGCTGTTTGTGCTGCAAGCCACGTTTGTGGTGATCAAAGAGCTTTTCCACTGTAATATAAAGCAAATTATTAAACTGTTGCACCAGAAAAAAAACACCAGCCGTCCTGACCTGAACCGACAGGTATGACTAGCAGCTTTAACTGTGTGAAAGTGGAGCATTGCAACATTATCCATGCAACAAGCATGTTTGGCATCAAGTGGAGTAGTTTACACATGACTGAAGTTAACCAAATTTAAATGTGTCTGGTTTAAGCACAGCAGTGGTGGGGAAAGAACTCAAACACTGTACTTAAGTAAAAGTACAAATAAACAGAAAAAAGTACTGTAGTAAAAGTAGAAGTAAGATTTTTACTTAAGTAAAAGTAAATAAGTACTTGCTTTTAAAAATACTTGCTGAATGTATCATGTAATTCAATGGTCTACAATATCATTAAGTGTGCGTAATGTATGTATATTTTCTGTAATACATTAATAGTGTTGAGTCATTTTAATGAACAATGTTGCAGATAACACATGTTGTGTTTACTCTGTGACCCAGTTCACACTTGGACTTGTGATTCTGTGTGTCAGAATTTCAGTGATGACATGCAGACTTAAATGTCATTGAGCAAAATAAGAATAATAAGTAATGATAATACCTTTGAAAGTTTTTTATTTAACACAAAGTAAAACCAATGTGTCATTTCAACTGCAGTAAACACATTGAAGTAAAATTTGTCTGCCTGAAAAATGGAGCATTAGATCTGACAAAGGAATAGACACTGATCATTTCAACTCCAGTTTGTCTTCAGTTCTAGTTAAAATACTGTCTAGTCAATCTTGTAATGGGTCAATAATGAAAAATATTTTAACTTCCTGACACCGTTTTCAAAACTTGGACCCAAGTGTCGAGACATTTAGAGACATCTCTTGTCTCCTGACATCCCATGAACTGACACATTTTAATATTACAGCAAGAATTTCTTGTTCAAGTTCAGAAAAAGTTGAATTTCAAAGTTTTTTGAGTCCAGTCTGGCTCTTTTGGGAGAGAGAAACTGTCCTGCTGTACTGAACAGTCTTTCAATAGTCTTTCAATAGTATTTCAACAGTCTTTCAATAGTCGTTCAATAGTCGTTCAATAAGGTCATGGGTGTTGTGTATCTTCTGGCTGAATCTTTGAGGTAGAATCCATTTTGGGTGTGTTATGGTGTGGTCACACCGAGCAGCGTTTTTACCTCCAAAGCTTCCAGCCTCCATGTAAAGTCAATGGTGGACGCACTGAGGCACCTCCTGGCGTCTGGCGTCAGGTCGCGTGCGTGTTGAGCGTGCTGAGTAGCGTTTTTTCGTGCACGTGAACCGGCTTCCACCTCCAAACCGAGCATTCAACATGTTGAAGATTTCGCGGTTCAAACTTTCAAACGCCGCTCAACTCCACCTGATTGGTTGGTGTGTCAACCAATCAGGGAGAGTCGGGGGGCAGAAGAGAGGGGGCAGTGGGAGAGTCCCTATGTGACGCGGAAACGAGGGTGCGCGCGCACTATGTGACGTATTGTTTGTCGGAAAAAAAAAGAAAAGACTCGCGAGCTCGTGGACTATGGAAGAGAAACTCATTGTAGCTGTGTGTTCGCGACAATTCCTTCACGACCAGTCAAGTCTGCTCGACAGAGACGGAAATAAAAGGCTCCTCGCCTGGCGGAGTGCACTCTGTATACCGGTAAGCTCCTCCCACACCCCGTCGCCACAGCAACGAAGCCGCCGCAACACTACAGTTTGGACAACACTGGGTAGCGCGTCCACTTCGTGCGTGAGGAGCGTTTTCGGAGGTAAAAACGCTGCTCGGTGTGACCACACCATTATGCCGGTTACCCACTGCACAACTCGAAACGCGCCTGCCGTCCCCTTTTGGCCGCTGGTCACGGTCCCACTGAACCACTGAACACCGTCTGATGACGTACACTAGGGGGTAGCAGAGGGAGGGGTCTCTGGCTTGTTTTCCGGGTTCAGTTGTTGTTTTAACTGCACCTCCGACGGTCTTCGATGAGATTAAAACTTTTTTTTATGTTTGGGGTGATCTACACTGGAGAGGACAGCAGCCTGTCAGCAGCAACTGTAAAAATGCCACGTTTCTTACCGGAGTTTGGTTCCAATTCCTGGAGGCTCGATCCGGTGAGTTTAAAAAGTCCGAAAAAAGTCCCGTTGTGGTTGTGTAATCAGATAGCGAGGCTCTCCCGACTGTTTGCCGGATGCGTCGAGCCGCCAGAGATCAACATTTGGGACGTCGGCGGCTCGACGGCGACGCGCGCGTGCGTGTGCAGGCTGCCCCCGCGCCGCTTCGATCACTTGAATCGCGCCGCTTCCTTGTTCGCCGTGACTCCA
>JBBPBX010000739.1:84733-119141 GCA_038048925.1 Garcialebias charrua | reverse complement strand
AGAGCAAGAAACTGTGACACCAACAGCTGGGTGTGTGTGTAGAAAACTACAAAAACACTGGGGAAAAAAAAAAACTTCAACCATTCAACTTCAAATGTGTTTTTTTTTTAATTAAACAAAATAATTTCCTATAGATTCATGTTTAAATATTAAATTTTTGAATATAGAGGACAAAACCATTCAAAAATCAGCTTTACAGATTTAAATAGGGTTTCAATTCAAACTAAAATGTTCTAAAAGAAACCCACTTTGATCAGTCCAAATTGTTAAGATGATGAACACATTTTCCTATAGACCTACTTTAGATATTTAAAGCTGCCTCTAATCCAATTAAAGTTTCACTTTCGATATTTAACAAAAAAAGGTTAGACTTTGAATTACATTAAATCCAAACCTTGCTAAGTGAAAGATTTAAAGTGGTTATCAGAACCACAACAGAGTGCGCAGGTTTATCAAGATCAAAAGGTTCCTATGGGTGAAAAACAGTTTCCCTTAAATCCAGTTTAAAGATTTAAACTGGAGTTTATTACAGAACTTTTTAAGAATCCACCTGAATATTGTCAAGTGGCTCTAACAAAAAGCAAATCTTATAAAACTGGATTTTTTGTTTTCCACTCGTCCTCATGTTGAATGTTTTACTCAAACCATGCATTGTTTTATAGGAGGAAGAGGGTGAACAACAGAAATAACCTTTTTCTTTCCTTCTTTTTTTAAAGGGGAGGTAAAGAAGCAATCCCTTGCCTGAGCAGGCTTGATTTAAGGCGAAGGTTAAAAATATTCCTACAGTCTACACTAACAGCTGTGAGGTTGCATGAACATGTGGTGACGGTGTTTCCTGGAACGGCTGCAGCCGTGGGGCAGGACGGACATGTGTCAGGGTTGGGTTGTAACACTCCAGGAACTGGACTCCTGCTCAGGATTACATTTAGGATGTCTGGTTAGACGTTCAACACTCCCAAACGTGTGAAGCGGTTTAGCAAAATGGAGCGTTGCATTTTAGTGCCGTGGCTACAAAGAGACCTGGAACAGATGGCGTTTCCTCGATGGGGACGGTTTTCACATTCAGAGCCCTTGCTGTGGTTGAACAGACTCCAGCCTGTCAGGACAGAGATGTTGGGAGGTCAGAACACCAAAATCAAGACTGAAACTAAAGTATGTCTCCAACTACTTCTGTTTACAAGACTTGCAGACACATATGGGTTTGTTGGTTCCCTTCCAGCTCACTGAAACGACGATTAATTTATGAAGTGATTCAGTTAAAAGCAAATGTTTAATGTCTGTATGCCTTTAGTAAGTTAGAGTCCTGATGCATGCTCAGTAATCCAGGTAGATAAATCTAACAAGGTTAAGTCAGGTCCTCTGGATGGATTCCTCTTGTTGAAACGTTTGGTCTTTTTTATCCAAAAGACTTCATCAGTCTGAGGAGCTGCAACAAACTCAGTCTTATAAGCAGCACCTTCTCATGGTGGATCAACCAGTTTGTTGGTGACATCCAGAATTAGTTCAGTTCAATTTATTTATATAGCACCAAGTCACAACAGAAGTCATCTCAGGGCACTGTTCACTGTAAAGGCCCCGGTATAGCTCTGCGTACGGCAGTACGCCACTGTACGCCGTACGTACGCAGAGGCACAAGCTTATCCCCGCAGGGCATGTACGCTCCAAGCTCAAATTTTACGGCCGCGTATGCAAGCGCGTTGTCTCACAATAAACTGCCTGGCGCCGGACTGTTTTGTATGAGACACAAATGTATCAAATTCCCCTTCATCCCTGATCTGGACTTTTTTTTTTTTTTTTTGCCAAAAGTCAAGTGATCGCTTCCTCCTCCGCTGACTCCATGACTGAAATGATGAGGAAATGAATGAATTTGTCACGAGCGAACTAAACTCATGTCCAACGTGGCTGCGCAAGGCTCTGCATATTTCCTGGTGTTCTGGACCAGCGCTCCCTGTTTTTATTTTCTTTTTGAGAACTTTTTATTAACATATAAACACAGAACACCGCTGCGGCAGAAGCTGTGTGAAGTGCCTTTTTTCCCCCACCCGACCTGTCAATCAATTCAGTAGGCGTGTCAGCAAATGACCAATCAGCGACCTCAACTTGTCCCATAGGTAAACGCTCCGCCCTGCTGTTGCTCAAATGACATCAAGTATTTGGAGCGAAAACGCTGGAGCCTCACGCCGAGCTGAACTGCCTGCGCACAGCACGCGCGCGTAAAGCGGCGTTCGGCAAAACGCAGAGCTATACTGGGGCCTTAAGAGGACCATCAGCCTAACAATTGATCGTTAGTGCTCTGATGGCCGCTTGCTAATCACAGGGAGCCGAGTGATACTAGCAATAACAGCATTGTAAGAGGGGGACAGTTGGACACGGAGGCCTCCACCTCTGTTTAATGATGGACGGTTTCTTTTCACAAAGATGGCCTCCTTTACTCCTCACTCAAACCATCGTTCTTCTCTATCAAGGATGTGAACATCTGGCGTGGAGATGAGTGTAGACTACAGAGTCCTGGCCTGATGATGTTGCTCTTCTGTGCTGGTCCATCCTTTTGGTCAGTGGCTGTTTAGTTTCCCTGATGTAAGACTGATCACCCTCTTGACACTGAACATAACATACACATTACTCTGTTTGTGCCGGGGGACTGGATCTTTGGGATGAACCAGTCTTTGCTGTAATGTATTTTGGGGTTTAAAAGCCACTGGGACGTTGTGTTTAGAAAATAAACGTCTTAGTTTCTCTACGGCTATAGCAAGTACAGTATAGCACTGTTTTCACTTCGTTTAACATGGTTCGGCCATGTTAAACGAAGTGAAAACAGTGCTATACTTGCTATTGCAAACCTTGAAGTATCTGGCACCCGTCCCAAAGGCTGTCCGAAAAAGAACTGGGCGCAAACGATTCAACAAGATCTGAAAGTGTTGAACCTCAATGAACTGGACGCAACTGACCGCCTAATCTGGCGACCGACCGACCGACAGACAGATTAGTTTCTCTACGAACGACCACTGGTCTGGGTTCCTTCTTTTCACCTGATGGCTGGCTGGAGTCCTGTTTGGGTTTCTTCTCTGCTTTCAGGAAGGCCCAGTTAGGATATCCACATTTCTCTAGAGCCTGTTTTGTGTGTGATTTCTCCTTCTGTCTGGCTGCTGAGTTAGTGGGGACGCTGTCTGCTCTGTGATACAGAGTCCTGATGACTCCTAACTTGTGCTCCAGAGGGTGATGGGAGTCAAACTGCAAATACTGGTCTGTGTGGGTGGGTTTGCGGTACACCTCAGTTTGCAAATATCCTCTATCAGAAACTGAGACCTCACCGTCCAAGAAAGCCAACCTGCCATTTTTTTTACATCTTTTCGTGTGAACTTGATATATTTCTCCACAGAGTTGATGTGATCCGTGAAATGTTGGACTTCCTGAGATTTAATTTGAACCCAGGTGTCATCAACATACCTGAACCAATGACTCGGTGGTCTCCCTGAAATAGATGTCATGGCTCTTTTTTCTACCTCCTCCATGTACAGGTTGGCAACAATAGGAGAAACTGGAGACCCCATAGCACACCCATGTTTCTGCCTATAATATTGCTCCCCATATGTGAAGTAGGTTGACTGCAGGCACAGTTTCAAGAGTTGACACAGTTGTTCTGTGGAAAGTGTGGTCCTGTTGTTCAGAGTGGTGTCTGATTTTAACCTTAAACAGACCACCTCTACTGCTTCATCAACAGGAATGCACGTAAAGAGTGATGTGACATCAAAAGAGACCATTGTTTCATCAGTCTCCATGATGACATCCCTCACCTTATCCACAAAGTCCATGGTGTTCTGTATGTGGTGTTCTGAGCTGCCAACTAAAGGGATGAGTACAGATGCCAGATATTTGGAAACATTGTAAGTGACCGAGTTAATCATGCTAACAATTGGTCTTAAAGGTACACCTTGTTTGTGAATTTTGGGTAAACCATAGACTAGGTGTGGCCTCCCATGGATACAGTCTGTGATACAGAAGACGGTCAATAGCCTTGTCCTGCTCCAAATGTTACACAAAGAAGAATCTGTCCAGAGGACCCGATTTAACCTTATCAGATATGTTAAAGAGAGAACAATTTTTTTTTATTAATAAAAAGTAAACAGGTCATTGTACTGCAGCCAACCTCTAAGTGGGCACAAGAGGAAATACCACCCCATGTTAATTAACGGTAGATGGATTGTGTGGATGGTAGAAAAAGAGTGTTTTGGCTCCAGTCCCACCAGTTTTTTTTTAAGTTTTTTTTTATTGTGGAAGGCAACCAAGAAATTGATCTGCATCTGTATATTTGTTCAAACTTCAGCTGATACAATGAGTGTTTCATTTCATCATATTTGTGTTCTACTTTTAACATTCCTGAAATAGACTTCAGTACCACTACGAATCATTGACTCAGTGCTAAAACTTGGGCAGAAAAAAAAAGGTACATTTTTGCTTGATTTGGGTGAAGTGACCAGATTAGAGAAATGCAGGCTGGGGCTCAAGGCACCAATTTCCAAAACAAGTTGGTGAGAAAAACTAAAACCATCCGACATGCTGAAGATGTGGAAACACTGGCCCCGGGCTGCAGTTATAAAAAATTATTAAATATAGACTAGAAGGTTTGTTAAGTCGATGAACGACAGGAAGTGGGACATATGAACTGAATGTTGATCCGTGTGACCTCAGGCGTGTTGGGAGCTTAATCTTGTGTGCTACTGGAATTGAACAGGACTTGAAAGGGAGAAGGATAGATTACGAAAGATTCACAGATTACAGTACTGTGTCTCCCCCTTCATAGTCTGTAAAACACCAGAAGACGACAACTCTTTCCTCTCATACTTTTAGGATTTTTGACTCTGGTGTTGATTATGTTTTCACAGGTGGGTCTCCTCCCTGGCCTACCAACGGAGCCGACGGTGCGAGGAGAATGGAGTGGTAAAGTGGGGATCAGACACCGCAGGGTGGCTGTACAGAAACAGCCGAACACAGGAGGAGGGGGTGTGGGGGTTCATACAGTTTAGTTTTGTTTCTTGGCCTCTTGGTTTCCATAACTGGAGCCTGTTTTCTTCACCTCTGTGACCCCGATGAGACGGCGGATAGCAACGGAGGCTGGGAAGACAGAAAACAAGACGACGAATGAGAACAATATGAATACTGAGCTTCGTTAACTTTTATTCTGAAAAGCGAGTTTATGCTACCTATGATGAGAAAGAGGATAAAACCGATGATGAGGAGAGGGGAGCCGCTGACGACCACGCCACAAGCAAAGTTGATGAGGGGCGATAACAGAAGGGTGGCCCAAAACAGGAAGTTGAGCAGCGTCCATGGACGGCGATGCGAGATAATGGTGGGTCCGGGGAACTTGCCCTCCTTGTTGTACTGTTCCTGTAAGGCATCCTGCGAGACAAAGAAGTAAAAAATCTGCTTTATTAAATGACAATGTTTAATTTGACTGCCATACATGCAATTCTCCTCATGTTTAAGTTTGTTCACGTTTCAGTATGGATTGGCTGAGCTGCCAAAAGGAGGGATGATTAAGTGTTTGTGCACAAACACAAAAAGAACAAACTAAAAAAAAAAAAAGATCCATTTTGTGATCGCTCCTTTGGGTTGCGTTTTTTTAAATCCATCTCACCTTCTCCTGGTAGAGCTTGTGCAGCCACTTGGCACACTCCTGCTCATCTTCTGGTATATCCTCCACAGAAAACCGCCTGGGTGAGATGAGAGTTTAAAATTATGAGACCGCACACAGAACTGGGCTTCAGCGTCCTAAACAACGTCACGGACTCGCGAGCGAGTGCCGAGCTGTACTTAGACATGCGAGAAGCAAAGGGATCACAAGAATAAAAAGTTATTTCTAGTTGTAATAATGGTTATAAAAATTAAACTTTAATACAGCAACACAGAAAATGTGCTTCCTTCTTTCAATAGTTAAATTTACTTTAGCAATAAACAAAGAAACATAGAAATACAGCTTTCAACTTCTATTGTTAAAGTGTATACTATAATAACTACCTAATTTAAAGTTTTCTTTCAAAGCTGATTAAGAACAGACAATAAGAAATAAAATGATCACCATGACAGATGCACCGTGAAAGTGGCCTGTAATGACAGCTTCTAACCACCAGAGGGATGTAGGTGACCTGCTGATTGTTGCAAGTACCTAAATGTGGTACTCACTAACCTTTAAATAAAACTAAAGGTTTAACTTTTTTTTTTTTTTTTAAATCAAAATTTACAAGAGTCAGCTCTAACAAGGTGCTTTGCCAGCAATTTCAAGTAGTTGTCTCCAACTGTTTCTGTTTTCTAACCAGCTTGGTGAAGATTAAATACAAACCGGATTCCAAAAAAGTTGGGACACTAAACAAATTGTGACTAAAAACTGAATGCAATGATGTGGAGATGGCAAATGTCAATATTTTATTCGTAATAGAACATAGAATACAGATCAAAAGTTCAATCTGAGTAAATGTAACATTTTAAAGGAAAAATATGTTGATTCAAAATTTCAGTGTCAACAAATCCCAAAAAAGTTGGGACAAGTAGCAATAAGTGGCTGGAAAAAGGAAATTGAGCATATAACGAACAGCTGGAAGACCAATTAACACTAATTAGGTCAATTGACAACATGATTGGGTATAAAAAGAGCTTCTCAGAGTGTCAGTGTCTCTCAGAAGCCAAGATGGTAAGAGGATCACCAATTCCACCATTGTTGCGCAGAAAGATAGTGCAGCAATACCAGAATGGTGTTACCCAGCGTAAAATAGCAAAGACTTTTAAGTTATCATCATCAACCGTGCATAACATCATCAAAAGATTCAGAGAATCTGGAACAATCGCTGTGCGTAAGGGTCAAGGCCGTAAAACTCTACTGGATGCTCGTGATCTCCGGGCCCTTAAACGTCACTGCACCTCAAACAGGAATGCCACTGTCAAGGAAATAACAGAATGGGCTCAGGAATACTTCCAGAAAGCATTGTCAGTGAACACAATCCACCGTGCCATCCGCCGTTGCCAGCTGAAACTCTACAGTGCAAAGAGGAAGCCATTTCTAAGCAAGCTCCACAAGCTCAGACGTTTGCACTGGGCCAGGGGTCATTTAAAATGGAGTGTGGCAAAATGGAAGACTGTTCTGTGGTCAGATGAGTCACGATTTGAAGTTCTTTATGGAACACTGGGACGCCATGTCATCCGGACCAGAGAGGACAAGGATAGCCCAAGTTGTTATCAACGCTCCGTTCAGAAGCCTGCATCACTGATGGTATGGGGTTGCATGAGCGCTTGTGGCATGGGCAGCTTGCATGTCTGGAAAGGCACCATTAATGCAGAGAACTATGTTCAGGTTCTAGAACAACATATGCTCCATCTAGACGTCATCTCTTTCAGGGAAGACCCTGCATTTTTCAACAAGATAATGCCAGACCACATTCTGCAGCAATCACAACATCATGGCTACGTAGGAGAAGGATCCGGGTACTGAAATGTCCAGCCTGCAGTCCAGATCTTTCACCTATAGAGAACATTTGGCATCATAAAGAGGAAGGTGCGACAAAGAAGGCCCAAGACGATTGAACAGTTAGAGGCCTGTATTAGACATGAATGGGAGAGCATTCCTATTTCTAAACTTGAGAAACTGGTCTCCTCTGTCCCCAGACGTCTGTTGAGTGTTGTAAGAAGAAGGGGGGATGCCACACAGTGGTAAAAATGGACTTGTCCCAACTTTTTTGGGATTTGTTGATGCCATGAAATTTTGAAAAAACAACATTTTTCCCTTAAAATGATACATTCTCTCAGTTTAAACTTTTGATCTGTGATTTGTGTTATATTCTGAAAAAAATATTAGATGTTGGCACCTCGACATCATTGCATTCAGTTTTTATTCACAATTTGTTTAGTGTCCCAACTTCTTTGGAATCCGGTTTGTACTACAGCTTTTATTCTGAACCCATTAAAATACTGGACTTCAACCAGCTGCCTTCTCTCAAGACTGAAACAAGACTAAATTAATCAGTCAGTTAAAGACATCGTCATCATTTGCTGTCTTATAACAAAGATTCAAGATTCATCAATCATGTTACCAGTTTTTAAAGTCCAGATTTTTTAATCAAATGTTGGGTCTTGTTCCATGTACAGATATTTATGTATGACTGTACACAGAAAGCCCGTTTTTGAAGGACCTTATGGTCTTAATTACGCAGTTTAAGTGGTTTTCAGTACAACCCGAGGTTCATTTGGTCAAACATTGTCCTGATTCAGAGTAAAATAAAACAATTGCAGTGCACTCTTTAGATAGCTTGTAGCTCACCAGGCACATAAAGAATTCAACATATGGAAATTATTTACATTTAAACAGCCCATATTTTAGCTTCGTGAGACTCACATGGTATCTTACAATAAGACTACAAGGACTTGGTTTATATTTTTCTTCCAAAGTTACAGACATTGGAAGCAAAATATAGCAAAAATAGAGCTTATATAATACTTTTGCACACAATACATTTTATATGTAATAAATAGGAAGCTATAAATTTCAAAATACATCTGATTTGCATCCGTAAAAAATAAATAGTGTGAAAACAATGTTTTCATTCTTTTTAAAACTTTGGAAACACTAAAAGTAAACTCCAGACTCTTTAAGAACCCTGATGAATCAAAAGTGAGAAAATAAGTTCGACTCACTGAATGCGCATGTCGGCTTTGTACTTCTTGCCGTTGACGATGCCCAGAAGAGTGGGCGTTTGCTTGTCTTTGAAGTTCAGAGTCACATCATACACAGCAGTAACTGTAAAATGCAGCAGATTCTGGTGAGAACGAACTGAAACAAGCGTTCGGTACAAAGAACGTTGTGTTTGTGCGCTTCTGTTCTGCACCTGTGCCCTTCAGACACTGCAGCGTGGTGGTGAAGCCTTTGGTTCGTGGCAGAAGGTGATACTTGAGCACGGGCAGGCCTTTACTCTCTGCAACCTGCATGCTGATTTGGTGCTTTTTCTCTGTGAATCGGGTTCCCTCACAGTACAGCAGAAACTGTGCAAAGACAAAAGCTGGGTTTACACACACACATCAGGAATTTAAAGCACAGTCTTAGAATGACCGCTCTTCTCTTGTCACAACCACTTTGCTTAAAGGGATTGTGACATGATTTTGTAAATTTGAATATTTGTCAGAACATATATATCTTATATCATTGAGCTCTGGTCGTTTTTGCATAATAAATTATAAATATATTAAAATTTCATTCCAAGTTATGATAGTCATTTCTCTGGGACACGCCCCTAAAATTCCGTGCATTCCGCAAAACCGTCATTTGACGTACACGTGGGGAGCCGCTGCTCAACGCGCATGTAAATAATAATGGCGGAGCATGTCGACTCAGACGAGTGCAGCATTTCTAGTGTTGATCTAAGCGATTTGTCTTCAGTTTTGGAAGGTCAATATAAGCAGTAGAAGTTTTAATCTTGCTCAAATCATTTTATTGTATACTCTATTAATGGAAAACTTATTAACTTTTACGATTCAGCTTTAAAAAAACGTGCAGGGAGCTTCGTGGCTTTGAGCATGTCCGATTGCGTTTGAGATCTATCATTTTAAGACAGTAAATCATCCAAAGCTCTCATTAATAAACCCTCCATGAATAAAAACACATACTGATGTTACTTGATCGCGCCGACATAATTTAAAAATACCTAAATAGCACTCCGTGTTGACTCGGGATCTATGCTAATGTCTGTTAGCAAGCAGATGTCGGCAGATAGTCCAGGTCACGTCTGACATATATCTTTTTTAAACAGTAAATCATCCAAAACTCTCATTAATAGACTCTCCCCAAATAAAAACAAACAACAGATCGTACCTGATCACGCCGACATAATTTAAAAATACCTAAATAGCACTCCGTGTTGACTCGGGATCTATGCTAATGTCTGTTAGCAAGCAGATGTCGGCAGATAGACCTCACGTCTGACATATATCTTTTTTAAACAGTAAATCATCCAAAACTCTCATTAATAGACTCTCCCCAAATAAAAACAAACAACAGATCGTACCTGATCGCGCCGACATAATTTAAAAATACCTAAATAGCACTCCGTGTTGACTTGGGATCTATGCTAAGACTGCACTGCTGAGAGTAACAAATGATGTCCTCATGGCTGCTGACACTGGTTCTCCCTCCATCCTTGTCCTCCTTGACCTCACTGCAGCCTTCGACACTGTGGACCATAGTATCCTCCTCCACCGTCTTCATGTGGAGGTCGGTCTCTGTGACATTGTCCTGGACTGGTTCAGATCTTTCCTCTCCGATAGGCTGGAATGTGTTAGCCTTGGCAATGCCACTTCCCAGACAGTCGGTGTCTCCTGTGGTGTCCCTCAGGGGTCAGTTCTGGGGCCCCTGCTGTTTTCCCTCTACATGCTGCCTTTAGGTCAAATTATCAATCAGTTCAACATTTCTTTTCACTGCTATGCCGACGACACACAGCTTTACATCAGGACTGGAACATCATCATCATCCCTATCTCCGTCTTCACTCACTGTTCTCTCTGCCTGCCTGGAGGAAATAAAGGCATGGATGAATCAGAATTTTCTTCAATTAAACTGCTCGAAGACTGAGGCCATATTGATTGGCACCCCTCACCAGATACAAACATCAACTTTAACAACAATCTCCTTCTCTGGTCAAGACATCCCCCTCTCCACCTCTGTTACAAATCTTGGAATAAAAATGGACTCTCATCTTACATTTGAAAATCACATTAAGCATCTGTTTAAAACCTGCTTCTTCCATCTTCGAAACATCTCCAGACTTCGCCCTTCTCTGACTTTTCCTGATGCTGAGAAACTCGTCCATGCCTTTGTCTCCTCCAGGCTCGACTACTGCAACTCCCTGTTTATTGGTATCCCTGGCAAAAACCTTCAGAAACTTCAATACATTCAAAACAGTGCAGCAAGGATTCTGTTGAGAGTTCGTAAATTTGAACATATTACACCCATTCTCCATAACCTCCATTGGCTTCCTGTCACCTACAGAATTCAATACAAAACTGCTCTCATTACCCATCAATGCTTGCACGGCACTTCACCTGACTATCTAAAGGACATTCTTGCACCATATTCATCCACCCGGTCTCTACGATCACAGAACAGTAATTTCCTTCATATTCCTCGGACCAAATTGAGGACCATGGGAGACCGAGCATTCTGTGTGGCTGCCCCCCGCCTGTGGAACTCCCTCCCTGATGACCTGAGAGCTCCACAGTCACTGGTTGACTTTAAAAGCAGCATAAAGACCTTTCTTTTTAAGCAAGCCTATTCTGCCTCCACATGATTTTATCTTTGATCTTAGCTGATATCATTATTGATTTTACTTGATTTTATCACTTGTTTTATTTTATTTATTTTTTAAGCAAGCCTAATCTGCATCCACATGATTTTATCTTTGATCTTAGTCGATATTATTATTGATTTTATTTGATTTTATCACTTGTTTTATTTTGATCTTTGCTTTATTACACTTTGTAGCACTTTGAGATTTTTATTAATGAAAAGTGCATTATAAATGGAATTCATTATTATTATTATTATTAATGTCTGTTAGCAAGCAGATGTCGGCAGATAGACCTCACGTCTGACATATATCTTTTTTAAACAGTAAATCATCCAAAACTCTCATTAATAGACTCTCCCCAAATAAAAACAAACAACAGATCGTACCTGATCGCGCCGACATAATTTAAAAATACCTAAATAGCACTCCGTGTTGACTCGGGATCTATGCTAATGTCTGTTAGCAAGCAGATGTCGGCAGATAGACCTCACGTCTGACATATATCTTTTTTAAACAGTAAATCATCCAAAACTCTCATTAATAGACTCTCCCCAAATAAAAACAAACAACAGATCGTACCTGATTGCGCCGACATAATTTAAAAATACCTAAATAGCACTCCGTGTTGACTCGGATCTATGCTAATGTCTGTTAGCAAGCAGATGTCGGCAGATAGACCTCACGTCTGACATATATCTTTTTTAAACAGTAAATCATCCAAAACTCTCATTAATAGACTCTCCCCAAATAAAAACAAACAACAGATCGTACCTGATAGGCAGTAAGATGGTCGCTGCAGACATAGGACTCTCAGTAGGAACCCATCGGTCACAAGTTCTCTGTACTTCCATTCTAGGCAAAGTTTCTCATCTTTTGGGAATTTGTGAAGGCTCACTTGTTCACTGCTGATATTAGAACACCCAAATGCGCTACAACGTGACAGCATTTTTCAAGTTACACCAAAAAAAAAAAAGGCGATCTTTCACCAAACAAAGGGGCAAGCCAGGCTCCGCCTTATGCCCAGTGCCCACGTGTACGTCACATGAAGATTTGCATAAATTCACGGGGCGTGTCCCAGAGAAAAAATTACCATAAATTGGAATGAAATTTTAATATATTTATAATTTATTATGCAAAAACGACCAGAGCTCAATGATATAAGATATATATGTTCTGACAAATATTCAAATTTACAAAATCATGTCACAATCCCTTTAAAATGACACTCGGTGAACCACTATGATAAAATTTGGGCGTATTTTTTAATCTAGAAGAGTTGGTTAGTCTTTTTGCTTCCATGATTCATAAAATCCAGATAAAAAACAAATGCATCCTCAAGCTAACAAACAGAAAGTCTACTTCAGACAATATTTGAGAAAAAATAAAAATATATAAAAAAGTCACAACTTTGGGTAGTATTTGTGGGTCCAAGGAGGACGAGCAGTCCGACGGTGCTTACCCACATATATTCAGGATAGTCTCTGAGCCTTTCCAGCCCAGCAAAGACTGTATCTCGGTCCTCCTCCCACTTTCGTCTGCAGAAAACAATTTCCAGAAAGTACCAGGTCCAGCCGATCAGAGGAACCTTCAGCAGCTCATGCTTGGCCAGCACTTTTGAGCTCTAGAAGAAGAAGTGTACATCAGAAGAGAAAACTTATAAAAACAAACATTACAAGGACTCCAGTCACAGTTCGGGGATTTAACTGACCCCTAAGACGCCGTATCTTTCACACATGGTCCAGCCACACAGGAAGTCGATTTCAAAGTTGTGGTTGAGGATGATGATGACGTGCTCCTTGCCGAACTTGTCCACCGTAGCCTGGTCAGTGTACAGAGTGCATTCTGTTCCCGACCACCACTCCAGCATCATCACCAGCTCTGCACAGAAACAAAAACCCAACAAGAGGATGAGGAAAAGAGCAACGACCCATCTTTCAGTATTTTTAACATCAGAAGGAAAATTTAGCCTTTATATTCTAGTAACATAAAAAACAAAAAAGCTATTTGGAGTCCATACTAGATCATTTTATTTTCTCTTGGATTAAAAATGATTTTGATATAGAAAACAGATAGCAGGTATCAATAGTACATAGTCTTGATGGTTAAATTATAAAAAAAAAATACCTCAGGGCTCTATTCTTGATTATTATATATATATTTTTAAACTTTGTATTGACTCACCCAGTGTAATATTTACTGAATATAAAATATTTGCCAACAACAACAAATTGTAGCACCAACTTTATTTTATTTATTTTTTGATTTAATTAAAGATTCCACTGATAATTTATCATCATGGTCAATGAGCAGCTAGTAGGTTTTTAAAAAGCGACATGTAAAACTTTGCATTCAGAAAAAATAAATCCTTAATATAATTATTTCAATAAAACTGTCCTAGAGTGAATAAACAAAGAGAAAAAAAGTGTGTATATTAGTTACTCACATATTCAGTAGCCAAGCATATGGTTAAGGCAAAATTTGGTTCAGGATTGACCAAACAATCTTTTACTTTTACTGACAAAACATATTATTCAAATAAATGTGTAAGTTATGTAGGATTTCATCTTCAATTATTGTGTTCTGGTCTGATCACTCTATTTAGAGAGAGATAAACAATTATCAGGGCAAGCAAGAAAGCTAGCATCCAAATTACATCATACATAATTTTCATTCATTCAACCTTTATTTAGACAGGTTAATCCCATTGAGCCTCGGGGACTCATTTACAAGCAATACGAGTGTTAACGTTAAAAAGTAGAAACATTTCTGGTGATTTGATCAAAGTGTACAAATTAATGCATGATTTACAGTAAGTTATTCATAATATTGTATAAAAAAATGAAGGTATATTGTATTTAGAAAACATGAACTGTCTGTGGAGGTAAAGAGATGTAGAGTAAATGTTAGTACTGGTTTTGTAACTGTTGTTCATTTATTGAACACTTAGTGAATATATCATTCAACCACTTCTAAAACTAATAAGATGTTTATTTAATTAATTTGATTACCGGCAGATTATTTTATATTTTACACCTTTTGTACTGCTTTTGTTTGTATTTTACCTTTTTTCACAACAAAAAATTACTTGAACTGTACATGTGAATTTATTTACTGCATTTTTTTTAAATTTTTTATAACATTTACAAAGCATGCAGGGTCACTGTCTCACTCATCTAAGTGCTGATAGAATCCTGCAGCCTTCTTTGTAGAGTTTCATGGAGTCAAAGCACTTAAAAAGCACAATAATAAGAGCAACATCTACTCACGACTCCAGAGAGAGTAGGCGAGCCGGCAGTTGATTCTGCGGTAGAGCTGCCTGTTGATTGGCCAGATGATGCAGGTGCACAGCTGAATGAAGTTAATGATGAGGCCGCTCACCACAAACACAAAGCCCATCAGCAGCTGCAGGATGAACAGGCTCTTCAGGTAGGCCAGGAGATCCATGGCTGAGGAGCCTGAAGGGCTGAGCGGGCTCCTCGCTTTCTATACACGATGACCAATCTGGCAGGAAGCAGAAACAGAGACAACACAAATCAGAGATGGGGAAAGATGTCCATGAAACAGTGCTAGCTTAGCATTTTGTTTAAAGTCCAACACCCACCATGTTTTCAAATTGCATCGCCATTAATATTTATTAGTTTATTTAAAAATAATACAGGAGCGTTTATTTATATTGTAGAGAAATAACGCTAAATGTGTTATTTCATGATTTATAGCAGATTTTAGCAGAAGCTCCAGGAAAAATCTGCTCCTCTCCATATATGGGCATTCACATGGGCATTCACGTCACTAAAGTGACGCCTTGGAGTTACAGGCGGAGTTATAATAAGCATTCATCAACTTCCATGACCGCTGCTCTGAGCGAGGAAAAGAAAAAGCGAAGCATTTTTAAATATTCCCTAAAGCTGCCTGTTGATTAATCCTGCTGTCGCTCACTCATGTCTATCATATTCTGAGCGAGCATCCACGTAGACATACTAGTTTAATTCGTTTGATCGCGACAAATTCATTCATTTCCGCATCGGCTTTTTATTCTCTCCCCCCGTGACCAGACAGGTCGGGAGTACAGAAAGGCAGCCGCGCAGCGGAGCTCTGCGCGCGTGCTCCCCCGTGCTCCCCGCAACAAGGCTGACGAGAGCAAATACACTCGAGGGAGCAAATTACACCGGCACGAATTCGGAACTTCAAAGGTGACCAGCGGAACGAGGAGCCAGAGACGCGCGCGGCTCGCTCCTCTGGGCAGGAGCAGCAACGGTCCGCAGCGGTGTTATAAAATAAATAATAAATAAAATCAGAGCGCTGGTCCATATGTACACACAAATGCACCAGGAAATATGCAGTTTTAACTCCCACTCTCTCTCATAAACCTCCATGGAAACTCACTCCTGCCTTCTGCCTTCTGGGTGGAGATGTAACAAAAGTCACATGACACTTCGGGACTCTTCGGCCAGGTTTCCGGATTCATTCGGGAGTGGGTTTTTTTTGTTTTTTTTTAACCCTCGCCTGGCCCAAATGCAAAAATGAAAATAGACATAATATTAAATTACAGTAATTGTCCTATATGGTGAATTGTTACTGTCATGGTGGGTGTTGTCCTTTAAGAATATGCTTAATTTAAAAAAGACAAAACATGGTTCGTACCACGGTGGAACTCCTTTACAGGCCGCGTTTACACGGTCCGTCTGCCAATATCACGGTCCTGTGAAGGACGGCAGATGAGAGATTGAGTTAAACAGCAACCCGAGGACACATTACATGTGACAGCACAGTGCCAATATGCTGAAATACTTGGTATTTTTATCCAAAACTTTTAGTCACTTTGGCTGATTATAGATAAAAGCTGGACTGGTTAATTTTTATTTTTTTTAAACGCTCAGTGTAAAGTAGGAGTTCCCAACCCTGGTCCTTGAGGAACACTGTCCCGAGTTACTTGTTTCCCTGCTTTGATGCACCTGATTTGAATGAATGGGTGATTAATCGGCTTCTGCAGAACTTCAGGAAGTATTACCGGCGGTAAATCACCGAATCAGGTGTGTTGGAGCAGAGAAACTGAAACATGCAGGATGGTGTTCCTCAGGGACCAGGGTTGGGAACCACTGCAGAGTAAATTTGGATTATTATTTTTTTTTAACCAAAAGAAGGATGTGAAACAATTTTTGCTTATTGGAGGAAACATTTTTACATAATATTGAACTTGTAAATAGTAAACAGCTGGTGCATAATTAAGATCTCAGTAAAAGTCCTTTGTCTAAGGATGTCTGGGCTTTAAAGAGTTAAAACTAAATACAGGTGGTCCCCGACTTACGAGCGAGTTCCGTTCCTACGAGTCGCTCGTAAGACGAAAATTCGTATGTCGGAACACGAAACACGTGTCGCTCGTAAGTCCGGATTTTCGGTCGTAAGTCTGAAAATTTATGCTAGCGCTACTACGAACACTCGTTTTTCAACACAAAACGTACATACTAGTTCATAAACATGCTCAGAAACTTGTTTCCAAATGGTTAGCTAACACACTTTCATCTAAAAACACATACCAGTGCTGTATTTTCTGTATGTTCTGTACAACTTTACTGTTCATTAGTCAGCTCGTAAGTCCGGAACCTCGTATGTCGATGCGCTCGTAAGTCGGGGACCACCTGTACCTCCAAGTACGGCTGTGAGCTCTGCAACGGACTGAGGAGCAGTTCGGGCTGAATAAGAAATATGGGTCTTATTTAAGCAAACAAAACAAGTCATTTAAAATGAGAACTGTTGAAATGAAAAAGTTTAAAATATGTCAATACCCAAAGCCCTAAAAGTGTTGACCAATAAAGAAGTGATAAAACAATTGTGATTTTTGTGCACGCAAAAGATAAATCACCATGTCATCACTAGATGAAGGTAAAAAAATGTTTTAGGTCAAATGTACAATCTCCTTCTATTAGAGTGAATACAGACAAAGTAGTCCTGAATGAACTGTTCCCACATCTGCACCAAAGCCCATTAAAGTGTAGGCTAAGTCCGTTTTAATGTCCGGCCGATTAACATTTTTAATCTGTGATCTAAGGAAACCTTTGGATCTTCAGGACTGTTGACTGGGTGTCCACGTTTAAATTTGTGGCAAAATACTTCAAATTCAACAACAACAACAAAATCTATATATCAGTACACACGTGCATTTTGTTTTTACATGTAAATTGCATTAAAAGCGAATCCTTTTTAAAATGCTCATGCGTAGTTTGGGAATTCCCTTTGAATTACCGTAATCATGACTGTGGTAATTCAAAGAGCTTACGGTAAGTTGTGTTTGGTCCACTAAACTATTTTTTTCTTCTTTCGGCTGCTCCCTTCTTCAGGGGCCGCCACAGTGAACCAAGCCGCACAAAGACTTGGTAATTATTTTTTTACACCGGATGCCCTTCCTGACCCAACCACAGACCACCGAGCTACCACAGCCCACTGTGTGGAGCAGAGAGCTTCTATGGTGTTCAGAGCAGATGGTGCTCAAGGACCGGAGTGGGGCAAATGAGGGTAGAGGCAGGTGTGGGTGCTTCACCTTTCCCACACACATTTTCATGTTGTTGGTACTGGGAGTTGAACTTCCTGTTTTACCACATGCAACGCAGCATATTTTCAGCGATACATTCAAAACTTTAAACCTGCTAGGAGGTAGGAGGAGGGACAATAACATCCATTTAACGGGCTGAAAACATCCCAAGCTGCTGAGTTGTACACATCCATCAACATCTAAAAATGCAAATTTACTGATATTTTGTGCCACAACAGACAGAATAAAGGCAGAAAACAATGAAAAACATGGTTTGTTTGCATTTTAAAGATACAAATGTTGAGCATCTGTTACGAGTTTTTAGCCAAGTTGTCCAGGAACAAATAACAGACAAAGGCTACATCCATCCATCATCTTTACCCACTTCTTCCTTTCTGGGTCACGGGTGCCCATACCCAGCAGTCATTGTGCGAGAGGCTGAACAGGTCTCCAGTCCATCACAGGACCACTCACTCTCTCACACCTAGGGACAATTTACCAATCAGCCTTACGTGCATGCTTTTGATCTGTGTGAGGAAACTGGAGTGTGCAGAGAAAACACACATGCACAGAAATACAGTAACATGCAAACTCCACCCAGAAAGGCCTTCAGGCCTTTGAAAGGCCTTATAAGGCTTTGAAAGAAAGGCCTTTGATCCATTAACCTTCGCTGAGAGGCGACAGCTCTACCAACTGTGCCACCATCAGTGGTCACAGAAACAAAAGAAATAAATAAAAAAGTGCACATTTCATCCAGTCAATAAACACATCCTTAAGAGCACGGTTTAAAATACAGGTAGTCCTCGGGTTACGGCGGTCTTGAGTTATGACGTTTCGTGGTTACGTCACGCATCTCCCATTAAAAAAATTAATAAAAATAAAATTATTTTGAAATGTTTATTTTGAAAAGCCGAGTTCCGAGTTCCTTCCGGTTTTGATGGCAGAAACCGCGGAAGAGCAACGAGCTAACATGTAAACACTCTGGACCGCGCGAAGTACAGGCAGCCTCAGATCTTGGAGGAGCAACGAGCTAACATGCTAACAGACGGAGGAACGCCAAAATTACACCACACGCGTCACGGCTCCGCCCCGCTCCGGTCCGATCTCCGCAGCAAATACGCACCCATTATAATCAATGACAGAATTTACACTGGCTCCGCACGGCGGCAGCGAGCTGCGGAGAGCGGACGGCAGTCCGTCAAAATTAGAAATTTTTCTATTTCTGCCGGACGCCGGAGCTGTGCGGAGTCAACTTTTGAAGATTACGTCGCACCAACAGGAAAAGGAACGAGCACAACTTCCGTATTTACAAAATAAAATCACCACGGGCGGACTAATCCTAGCTCTATACGGATTTATTTGTACAAAAATGCTGTCAAACTATCATTTATGACTACGCCTACAAACGCAATACAAGAAATAAATAAATAAAGTATTTTATTCTGAAAATGTAATACCTCACTTCCTGTTGCTCAAACCATGTCCTGTCGCTCATTTACGAGAGAAGATCAAGGCAGCAGTCTCTACTGTTGTTCTCCTTCTTCCACCGAATGAATTGTTTTGTTCTGACTTCATTATTTATCACTTGATTTATCGCGCGATCCCGCAAATCCCGCGCATGCGTCTAGGAGCGGCGCATGCAGGCGGACCTGAGCTGAGCGGAGGTAGTGGAAATTGGAGTTTGAGACGCTCAGCTGCGACCTGCGGAGCGGAGCGGACCGCAAGTAGTGTAATTCGGGTTGTTCACTGAACTCTCAGTCATGTGTTCATTCAGTTTGCACTACTTCTCATATTTGCACTAATGTTTGTATTACATTACTGCCTATAGTCATACTACTGTTTACATTCACTGTTTACATTTATTAATACTGTTTACATTTATTACTACTGCTTTACATTTATTACTACTGTTTACATTTACACTACTTTTGTCTACACTACTGCAGATACATATACAGCATTCTCTGACTAGCCTTATCTAAGGATGCCAAATGTGCCTTACTTCATATGCCACTTTGCCTCTATACCGGCATCAACTACCTCATACATATACTGTGTACATCAACTTATATGCTGCTGTGCCACTCTTTGCAAATGTCAACGCTAGAAACTTCAGTTTATTTTATAGATTTACGTTTTTATACTTTTCATACTACTGTACTATGCAAAAACTCAGGACAGTATTACACTTTTATTATTTCATTTTATGCTTATGTTCATTGGGTGTTTGGTGTTTCAGTGTTGGTGTAAATTTTCATACTTTTATACTATTATGAAAAAACTCAGGACAGTATTACACTTTTTTACTATTTTATGCTTATGTTTATTAAATGTTTTAGTGTTTAGTGTTTAGATGGTTACTGTTGCACCGAGGGACTGAGAGAAACGCAATTTCGGTCCTGTGTATGTCCTGTACATATTGCAGTTCTGACAATAAAGTTGACTTTGACTTTGACTTTGAATTTTGGCGGAAGGCTTCACCAGCTCCCAGTAGGAAAATAACTTTTTTTCCTTCATTATGGCTCCAAACGCATGTGTGTTTTGATAATTATGTAGGGTACTGTGTTAGGATAGGCTAGGTGCTTGGTAAAATACAGTACTGTACGTACATAAGGTGCAGTTTGTACGCATGTTCAGACTTACGTTGAAATTCGGGTTACGCCGCCGCGTAGGAACGGAACTCCGTCGTAAGTCGAGGACTACCTGTATTTAGGCACACGTTAAATAAAACTTGAACTTCTCCCATTGTCTCAGTGAGTAAAAGCAGCTTTAAACTGTAACAAGACCAGATTGTTGTAGGGATGCACAACATCTTGTTTAGTGTAATCAATCGGTCTCTCACGCACTGCAACACACACAAATAGAGGAATCTGAAGTTCAACTCTTGGAGTAATAAAAATGTGTCAGTATGGCTTCACCTCCTGCTGCAGGTGTATCAAGTATCATCCTGAGGACTGATAATCAGTCTGAACATGCAGCTCTGTCTGTGTGACCTTTGTTCTGACTTGGGTGAGCGACTGGGAGGGTAAAGTTACATTTCACTTTGTTTCATGTGTGGATAACTAAACACAAGGCAGAGACCAGACCATGGGAGATTTGTGCTTCTTGTGTTTGTTACCAAAATATATAATGAACTTAGGGGCAACTTTTATGACACTTGCAGAGGCATACAAGCGTTTACCGTTTTGCGGCTCTTAAAAGCTGCATAAATGGCTTCATAACTTTTTACAGATATGGACTTAAATGGTGGTAGTAGCGGAGACTGATCCACAACAGATTGTGCGAGCGCTTCAAGAAATGCTAGGCCTTTTATTATTCTTTAGAATCTAAAGAATAGAATCTAAAGAATAATAAAAGGCCTAGTTAATGTTACTCATTACACCTACATCTAAAGTTTAGATGTACGGTAGGTGTAATGAGTAACAAAGTCCCAAATCCAAAGTGTATTCGTCGGTATTTAATTCGCTCCTGTATATAATATGCGTTGACCAATTATTGGAAATAAACCAGAAAAAAACGTACATAATACGCTTCAGTGTTTAATACGCATCTATTATGCGTCACCGCTACGTGACGCGACAGCGCCTCGTTTGCCCTGCTTAAAATGGCGGCCACAGAAGCGAGCGAGCACCGATGGACTTCACAAGATTAACACGGTAAAAACAATTATTTCTTTGCGAGAAAAAATATATTTCTTAGCTGACATTATAGCACACGGTCTCCTGAGCTTAACCAAACTAACGAAATGTTCAAATCAGCTGGATTTTAAAAAGTAGTTCGCCGATTTTTATGCAGGCGGATGGGGCGCTTCCTTTCTTTAAATTTAGCTAAATAAACGCTTAAAAAAATTCTTAGCTGACATTATAGCACACGGGCTCCTGAGCTTAACAAAACTAACGAAATGTTCAAATCAGCTGGATTAAAAAAAAGTAGTTCGCCGATTTGCATTCAGGCGAACCTCACAGCTTAAGCTAGATTCATACTTGACGCGTCGCGCAGCGCGCGCGCTCCAAAAGTGACGCAATTTCACAGTCCCCGCCCCTGCGCGTTGGCCCCGCGCAGGGGATTAGCGCGTGCCGTGCACCTCTGAATTTTTGAAACTCCGCAAGCCCTGCGCGCGCGCGGTGGGCGCTACGATTTGATTGACAGGTCCTCACCGACAGCCTTCACCCTCTTCACGCCGGAGCCTGCAGCTGTTTGCGCCGCTGTGGTCGTGGAGACGGAGTCGCGACGCATGGAGGAATGTTTTGTGACACAAAATGTATTAAATTCTCCTTCATTCCTGATCTGGAGTCGGACTTTTCTTTTGTTTTTTCGCCAAAAGTCACGTGATCGCTTTCTCCTCCGCTGACTCCATGCATTAAAACCGCAAATAAAGACAACAGTTCAGCACGCGAGCAGAAAGCTATTTGTTTTTGTTGTGTGACGTCAAACAGTTCTTCTTCTACGGTAGATTTCTTCTTCTACACCTTTCTTGCAACATATGCACAGGTTTTAGAGGGTACTGCCTCCTGCTGGTCCGTAAAAGAACAGCACTTTGCCATGCGCCGCCGTGGGACAACTATAAACACAGAGGCGACATTGTAAACGCATTTCGCCGCACGGCACAGTGCACGTGCAGCGCGCGCTCCAGCCTGCGGACCAAAGCGCGAGTCTAACTCAGCCTTAAATGCAGCTACATCCAGAGCAGGGGGCGGGCAGCGACAGAGTCAGTCCGACCAGAGGAGGCTTTTTTCTGACACATGAGCTAGAAACGGTCTGGAAGTGTCTCCCTAGCGGAAAAAAGTGGTACTGCACCATTTTTTGCCCAAAATGAAAAACAGCGATATCGGAGAGAAAAATGGGTCTAAAAATATGGGGGAAAATCCATAGATAATACGCTTCGGTGTAGGGCTGGACGATATGGCCAAAATTTTTATCACGATATAGTTCTTAATTTCGGTCGATAACGATATAATTCGATATCGATATAAACAATATAAAAGCCTAAAAAAAACTATAAACTATACAAATAAATTAATGTTCTCCTTGTATTTGTATTTAGCCTCCAAAAAGATGGAAATCACCATCAAATAAACATAAACTTCTCAACCCAATAATTCTCAGTCGGGTCATCTGGACACTTTCTTTTTTATAGAAACGTTTCACCCTCCATCCTCCATCCAATTTCTATAAAAAGAAACTGTCCAGATGACCCGACTGAAAATTATTGGATTTGGTACGTGGATTATTGAGCATGAACTTTCTTGCCATAAAATTCTCAACTGTGTCAATATTAATAGTTTTAACTTTAAACATCTTTAAAATTTACAGCATTGAAATTCATAGTTAATTAAATAAAACTTTTGGGTGTTGTTATTTATAAGAAGCTGACATAGAAATCTCATGGAAATTACTTAAGAATAAAAATAACAAAATCAATTGCATTACTGTATAAAGTAAAATAGTTTTTGAATGACAAAGTTTTGAATATATTGAATAATGTAATGATTGTTCCATATTTAATCTGTTGTATTGAAGTTTGGGGAAAAGCATGTAAAACTATTACAAACCCTGTTTTTTTTGTTTTGTTTTTAAAGAGCTACAAGAATTATTAGTAGGAAGTGCTATGGTCACCCAACAAATATTTCATCAGTTTAAATTATTAAAATTTTATGATTTGGTTGAACATAGTATTTTACAAGTCATGTATAAAACTGAAAAAAAAATTACCCCCCAAATATTCAATTAAAATTTGTTTAAAGTTATTAAACCCTGAAGGGAATGTAAATGTTTGTAAAACCTCCATTTAGGACTAGTTTGAAGGAGCTGAGTTGTAAATCAGGAAACAGGATTGTGTTGACTTGATATCACCATAAACATTTCTAAAACTATTTATATGTTTTAAAATATGATTAAAGGAGAAATGTAATCAAATCTGAAAAAATCGATATAACAAGAATTTCATATAGTAAACAACATACATAAACATACTTACGTATGCTTTTTTCAAGTCAGTAGCTTAAAGAAATAGTTTTTTACATTTTTCCTGCTACATGCCGAAGTGCAGTGATTTCTGTAGTAATTTTCTGGACGCACTTTTATGACACAATTAAGACCTCCTTTGCTATCTTACAATAACACTGAAGCTATAAACCCATCATTACTGTCCTCTTGTCTGTCATTTAAAATGGAAGCAGAAGACTTTTTTGAATCTGAAGGATATCACTTTAGTTTGTCAAAAACAGTTTGGTGATTTAGTGCATTAATGGGCATTTCTATCCTGGAAATACGAATAGCCGTGCGTTAGCCGCCGCATGCTAACGTTAGCATGCTAGCGCCGTATGCTAACGTTAGCATGCTAGCGCCGTATGCTAACGTGGAAGTGGGGGTGTTGAAAATGTCCTGAAACAGTTACCAATGTCTTGTTAAGCTCTGTCTTCCCCAGAACATAGTAGGATCTAAAATGATTTTTAAAGATGAAGGAGCAAGTTGAAACATGCTGTCTCCCTCCTTGCTAGCAGGCTCCATTGGGAGCTGCCTGGCTAACTAACTACGGTGGCCCTACATGGCCAAAATTCTACAGCGGCCAAATGCACAGGAGCGGTAAAAATACAATATAAAATTAAAAAAAAAAAAATTTAATTGATTTTGGGGCTTTTTGAATCTATTCTGAATTGCCAGGACTAAGAATCTTGATTCTTTAAAAAATAGATTATTTTTGCTGCATCCCTAATTGCTACACTCTGAAACCTTTTTGTCCACAACTAGATACACACACTAATATAACTGTATGAGGGATGTAGTGATACACCTAACCTCTGATATTTTAGGCTTGACCTTTAAGTACACCTCTCTGCATCTCTCTGAAACTCTCAGTGCTACACCTTCTTCATATATATATTATATTATATTATATTCTTGAAACTCTCAAGGAGACAAGTAACTCCATTTTGGTTACAAATTATCTTGAATTAATGGACACTAATTAATCAGATTGAACTTTCTTATTAATGTGTGTTAATTCAGAATTGATCAAACAGTATACTTTTTGTCATTTCAATGATGATCTGTTACTTGCATGAGTTTGACCTTTATGCTGGTTTATTCTTCAATACAAAGTGTGCTCTGAATCTAAGACTGTGAGTCAGGGAAAAAGCTGTTACTTTCTCTGTTTTGTCTGCAACTTAGACTCAACAGGCCAGTCCATCTGGCTGTTTATGTAAACAGTTTTCCTGTTGTCCGTCAAGAGTCTTTCTGCCTATGGGATCAAACTTCCATCTTTTATTTTGTTAAACCAGCCTGTAGCCATTAAGGAGGTGGGGAAGACCCCGCCTCCCATATAAAGGTCATTTCCTGCATTTTTACTTTGGTTTTTGGAAGAGAACTAACTCGCAACTGGTTTCTCTCCTCTGGAAAAGCTGGAGACGTTCCGGTCATATGTCAACTCGACCCACGTCTCAGCTGGAATCATAGTAAAGCCTTACTGTGATCCTTTCACTCATTTCTGAAAGAATTTGTTTTCTGAAGTTTATTTTGAAAATCAGTCTGTGCGCTTGACCGTTGTTTCCTGCCGAGGGAGGCGAGTTCCTCGTACCGTGAATCAGCCACCCACGCTGAAGTCCCAACTGGACGGCCGGTGGACAAACTCATCCACGTGTGTGTCCAGTCACTTCTCCACTCTTATCTCCAAGAGACGAACCGTCAACAGGTAACGAGCCGTGGTGTGTTTGAACGTGCGGGAGCCCAGCAGTCTGCTCGTGTGGGGAAAAAGGTGTCACCCAGTCTGGTTCAAAAGAATCAATTTCAGTTAACTTAGCTTTCATCTTCTTCCTCCTATTTCTTATTTTTCATAAGCTTTTAATCTGTCAAGTAATGTGCCAACAGTTAAATCCTAACTGTCTGTTTGTTTTAATTTGAATTCTTGTCAACGTAGTTATTAAATCAGAGCTAATATCGATACAAATGCTTAATGTAATTTTTGTGATAGTTTCAATAAAAGGTCTATTTTTTTGGTAGACCAACATAAGTTGAAGCCTCTCGTGAAATTACATTTCTGGCTAATCACATCACAGATTTATTGATTTATTCTGAAAAAGTTGAGACCCCGTGAATTGGTGGCATGCGCATGCAGATACGCGATGCGCACCTAAAACTAGTAAACTGACCAGTAAGTCCTATATCTCTACAATAATGGTGGTCCAGTAAGTGTTTAAATATCTTACCCCAGCACATTATTCGTTACAGGGACGACCGTTGCACTGCCTACGTCATATTCAGGGGACGGAGAGCAGGCAGGGGGAGGGGGGTCAAAAACACCAGATGAGAATTTTTTCACTTTGCAAAGTCTAAATTTGAGTTAGGATGACATTTTTAACTTGTGAAAATTTCTCAACAAGCTTATTTTATGCTTTTCATTAGACTACTATTAGCTTAAAAACACTTTTCATTTCTCCTTTAAATCAAAGTTGTTGGGAAGGTGTGGTGCAGGTGAAGTGAAGGTTGTTGTTTGTTTTAGGGGTGAACGATTAATCGCATTTGCGATTATCTCGCGATATGTTAAAACGCGATTCTCTAATTCGCACGGGCTGCGATTTGACTGGTCACGTGACTTGGTAGTGAACCGCTCTGGCTGCGCGCAGCTCTGAATGGAGCAAGGAGGAGACTGCGCTCCAACACTGTTGCTTCAGGCTCGACAGAAGTCATAAAAGTTATAAATTCAGGTAAGTTAGCTTGTGTAAACGTGAATCTGAGCTTAGAGGCTGAAACACCGAGACCGCGAGCTGGTCACGTGACTTAGTAGTGGCCGCGCCGAGCAGCAGGAGCTCAGCTGAGCGAGCAAAACAGAGCAGGGCGGAGGAGGAGACTGTGCTCCAACACTGTTGCTTCAGGCTCGACAGAAGTCATAAAAGTTATAAATTCAGGTAAGTTAGCTCATTTAAACGTGTATCTGAGCTTAGACGCTGAGACACCGAGACTGAGCGCGAGCTGGTCATGTGACCGCCGGGTCTGTTTTGACGGTGCCCGGTTAGCAGCTAGCTCAGCAAGCTAACGTTCTGCGTGAAAAAGCGCATTAATTATCTGATTTAAAAAAAAAACAGTTGTGTCGTTAGTGATATGAATTAATACAGAACCAGTAAAAATAATGAATTAATACAGAACCAGTAAAAATAATCGCATTTTAAATCGCAATTTATAGAAAAATAATCGCAATTAGATTATTTTCCAAAATCGTTCAGCCCTACTGGGAAGGGTTGCTGATATTTTCATTCGGAGTTGTTCTGCCTCTGCTTCTGCCAAGTTGTTGTTCCTAATTGTGGATTCAGTGGCCGTGATTAGTTCCACAACAGGTATTTCTTGTGGGGAGATGGCAAAGTTTAGTCCTTTTGCCAGCACATCTTTCTCAGGTTGAGTCAAGGTCACCGCTGTGTTGTAGTTTTAGAAACACTTTGACGTTCCTTGCTCTTTTGATGCTGTGATAGCTGGGCCTTTTCAACAAAACAAGATACTTCTTCCAACAGAGGGAGTGGTAGAATGTCCTGGATGATTGAGAATTTTTTACCAGCATACTAGTAGTGGAATTTTCTTAATTGAGATTTTGTGGTATAGCAGTTTACAAAATAAACGATGGCAAAAGAACACACTACAGTATGCTTTTTTTCATTCCTATTGATATATATATATATATACTGTATACTGTATAGTTATCGCCACCCTTCACAGAACAGTATGAATTGTATGCCATATCGCACATCCCTAGCGACTAGTACCCTATCATTTGACCATCAGAATGTGACAGATCTCATTTTTACAAATCCAACAAGTGTCTCTCACAGGTGCTTCTACATCAAATACATATTGGATGTTTTTCAAGGCGGCCACAATCCTATCAGTCATGTTGCATTTCATTACCGGTACTTTTCTGGCGCTGAAGAAGGCATATGCAGATCAGTTCAAAAACTGATATAAATCCAACACTGTGCAGTTTAAAGCATAGAACTGCACAAGTCCAGTTGATTTGACTTTTTTTTCCATGTTTTAAATTTGGCTGGCTTACTTTCAGTTTGTCGCTTCCAGTTTAGAATAGAATATATCTTTATTGGCATATTTGCACCAAGGTACAAAGTTTTGCAATTGGCACGCGCACCATCCGAAGAGGGACGTACGCACGGAAGCCGCAGCAGTATAAAACCGCGCCACCAACAATCAGATATGGAAAAAAGGAACATACAGTCGGGTAATCATTGGTATTCAAAAAGAATCTATCACAATTTGTCTTAGGACACTATGATAAAGTCGAAAAAACTCTACCAGCTTAAGCACGAATAGAGACAAGACATGTTGCATTTCATGGCAAGCAGGGAGATTAGTCCGTGAGTAATCATTTCAGATAAGCACAGTCTGTAGATGGCCTCAGCTCGGCTCCATCTGAATGCACACAGAGACCTCTGGGGGGGGGGGGGGGCAGCGAGTTCTCAACAGCTTTCACTCCAGGAGAAGTTTCCAGTCAGCCTTCTTTCAAGGTTGCACAGAGTCCCGATTAGATTACAGGTAGTCCCCGACTTACGAGCGAGTTCCGTCCCTAGGGGGCGCTCGTAAGTCAAAAATTCGTAAGTAGGATCACATAGTAAAAAAAAAAAATTTAATTTTTTTTTTTATAAATGAATACATGTACAGTACTGGACAGTCACCAAGCACTTAGCCTATCCTAACACAGTTTTTAAAGATGAAGGAATAAGTTGAATTGTCTCCCTTTCACATAAAGGGAGCAAGCTCCCTATGGAGCCTGCAGGGAGGAGGGAGACAATTCAACTGACTCCTTCATCTTTAAAAACTGTGTTAGGATAGGCTAAGTGCTTGGTGACTGTACAGTACTGTACATTTATCTATTTATTAAAAATATACAGTATATACAGTATTTTTATTTTTTATTGTTTTTTATTTATAAATAGATAAATGTACAGTACTGTACAGTCACCAAGCACTTAGCCTATCCTAACACAGTTTTTAAAGATGAAGGAGTCAGTTGAATTGTCTCCCTCCTCCCTGCAGGCTCCATAGGGAGCTTGCTCCCTTTATGTGAAAGGGAGACAATTCAACTTATTCCTTCATCTTTAAAAACTGTGTTAGGATAGGCTAAGTGCTTGGTTACTGTCCAGTACTGTACATGTATTCATTTATAAAAAAATATATATATATATATTATTTTTTTTTTTTAATGAGATGCATGCTCTTAAGTCCGGGACCTCGTAAGTCAGAGCGCTCGTAAGTCGGGGACTACCTGTAGTCGCTTTATTTATTTTCAGGCCAGGCTACAGTGTACTTTTGACTGCAGCCTTGAAGTCCAGGTGCTGTCTGGTCCAAATCGCCGAATCATGTGAGGTTCCGAGCTACAAATCCCCATCTGTGCCCTGATGGGTCGGCTGTAAACGAGTCCCAAAACGCGCCGCTGCTCCTATCGTGCGGTTCAGCTCATACCTCTGAGCAGCCCAGTTCTCACCTCCTTCTACAGGTGTGCAGTGGAGAGCATCCTGTGCTCCAGCATCAACGTGTGGCATGGAGGCTGCACAGTTGAAGAGAGGAAAGCTCTGCAGAGAGTGGTGAAGGCTGCACAGAAGTCTGTTGGAGTCAGTCTCCCCACCATCACAGACATTTACACCTCTAGATGCAGGAAAAGAGCCACCTGTATCATGAAAGACCTCACTCATCCAGCACACTCACTCTTTGCCCCACTCCCCTCAGGACGGAGGTTGAGGAGCATCAAGTGTAGAACCACTAGACTGAGGAACAGCTTCTACCCTGAGGCTGTTAGACTCATGAATAAATAAAAATAAAATTAAAATAAACACTGCAAAATATCACATCATGCTGATGCTGATATGTTTTCTTGTTGCTGTGTTCATCTGTGTTCATTGTGACCATCTGCTCATACAAACTCATGTTCGTGCTGCTGTTTATTCCCACTATATTAGGCTTAGTGTATTACTAGTTGATGTTTTTCTTAGTTAGTTCTCGATGTTATTACTGTTTTTCTCTTTCATTTGTTGTTGGATGTAACTGGGACCTCGTGTACATAATCTCGTTTTCATCTCATGTACCACATGCGGTGCAAATGACAATAAAGACTCTCTGACTCTGATACAACAGCTGGGTCGTTGAGGTCATAGCCCGGATCAAAGAATCTCGCTGAGCAGGAAGTCTCGCCAGCATGTTGATCACCGCGGCAACCTCCCTCAGCTTCCAGTAGCAGAAACCTCCGCCAATCCCAAAAAGCAGAGCAGCGGCTACCAAAATGCCAATAATCCACATATCTTCAACGTCTTCGACAGAAAGAACGGTCAGACACATTGGCTTCCACTCGCTCCACGAGTCCATAGTGTATCCCACCGCATGCGTGTCGAAGGGGAAAGCCGCTTCTCCTGGTCCGGTGCGCTTCGTTGAAAAAATGTTATCAATAGAGGAAACAGCCCACGTAATTAAATCCATTTCAAATTGGTTCGAGTGAGCGCTGAAGAGTTACAGACGAGACAAAATGCAAAAGCAGGGAGGAGGAAAACTTAGGGAGGAGAGGAGCAAAAAGAGATCCAACCTGCTTTGCCAAGAGCCGGAAGTAGAAGTAATTACATTACAATTCTACACTAGAGCAGGTGGGAAACTGCAAGACCAAATGTAAACACTGGACAAAACACTCAGGTCAGATAAATTAGTAGATTCTGATTGCACAACAAGAACTGATGCACATGCTAACATGAGCAGCAGCCATATCTCCTTCTGAAACAGAGCGTGCAATATCACATCTTTCTGCACGCGAGTAGCTTCAAGTTCATAGAAGGATCACCTTGGAGTTTGATGACGGTCTTATTTAAACTGTAATGTGAACAACTACCGTATGCTAAAAATTGGATCCCAGGAAAGGAGGGGAAAGTAAATATATGAACCGAGTGTTAAAATCTGCAGTGTGAACGTAGCCCAAATGTCTCTAGTGAAAGAAGTCTTCAACCAAGTAATGTATGGAAAAATTACCGTACTTCCAAAAAGTAATGTGAAGGTTTTTAACGCTTCAATTTGATTAAACTGATATAACTCTATTAAACTGCAATGGTTAAGTGTAACTGGAAGCTTTACATGAATGTAGGAGTAAAAAGCTCAACACCCAAACAGTAATGAAAAGAATCTGCAATAACACGCACACACACAAAGCTTAACCCTGTTTACTTTGTATAAGAATTATACAATTTTTTTTTCCTTTTGGCTAAATAAACCTGGATGTTCAATGTTTTAAATAGCAAAATATGATTTAACTTTTAGAATTTCTATATTTTTAACTCAACCCTAAGTCTCATCTTCTGAATCAAAGTCATACTTTTACACATTTTCTCACATGAAAACATGAAATGTCTGCACAGACAAAACATTTGACCTTTTTTTTTTAAAAACATCCCTTAAAGTTAAGGGCAGACCAATATTTCCTGTTCAGCATAATCCACCATATACAGTAATATAGAAATCTTGTGAAAATGTTAGCTGAACTATGAATTCAAATAACCACCAAATAGGTTATAACTAGGACTGCACAATATATTGGTATTAATTATGTATATTATACTAGTATATTATGTATGTAACATTATATTATGATGTAGAATAATTAATAAATCTATATTTAATTATGTTGTTAGTCAGGGCGCTAGGTTCTGATGACAGAGTGAGGTGACCTCCTTGGATAATTCCCACATGTTGGTAATTACAGAATGAAGAAAATGTGGGTTTATCAATACTGATGTCATAGCAATTTGTTCTAAGGTAGAAAGGTTCACAGCTGAGTTTTAAAAGCCTGGAAGGAATATCAAAACACAAACACCAGAAACAATTAATTGAAGTTGCACAGCTCACAAAAATAACTCGCCACTTTTTCAGCTTTACCAATAATGTCTAAGTCTAACATTTTACACAAGAATCAGTTTATATTTTGTGGAAAATACTTGGACCAAAACTGACCACAACACCCTACACAGCAGAAAATCATTTCCATACTTGTGGAAATCCATAAAGCAATGTGTTCGGCGAGTTTAAAACCTCCTAAAAAATGAAGACTAAAAAGGCACATCGCAGTTCACAGGTTTGAGTCACATACAAAAAGTTAATAAATAAATAAAGCAATTACACCCTGGCTACTTCTGCATGCTTTGTTGCCATTCTGGCAGCAAACCCTGAGAGATGAGGGGCTCCACAACTCAGTCTCACCTTGCTGGGGTGGATGCCGACATGGACCGTGGTTCCGTTGGCCTTTTCTCTCTGCACGCGCTCGATGTAGATGACGTACTTCTTCCTGTAAACCTGCACCACTTTGCCGATCTGCTGGCCTTTGTAGTGTCCACGAACAACCTGAAAGTTCAAAGAAGCGACAGCTCGGTTACACTACAATTTCACCCTGCACATCCTCCGCTGCAGCTTTGCAGACAGCCAAACAGTACCTGGACTTCGTCATCTTTGCGGATGGGCATAGACCTCACGTTGTACTTCTGGCGGAGCTCCTTGGACAGTGGGGAAGACATGATCTTCCTCCTGATGTGTGAGGGGGCATTGAAGTGCCTCTTGCGATTCTTGCGGCGGGAGGATGTTAAAAATGGGTTCAGCTTCATGATGCTGTGAGCAAAAACATACAGGTTACTTGTGGTCTAATGAAAAAGCTGACTTTCTTTACAGTATTCACAACTGAAACGTTACAACTGATGCAAGTTATACACAAATCTAAGGCAAAACACAAATATAGGTAGAAAGTACTGTATTGTTCATATTGGCTGATGTGCATGTAAATACAAGGTAGCTCTCGGTATGCTAGCAGGTTAGCATTAGCAAGCTGCGCGTTTTCATTACAGTTCACAAAACGAGTTCGCGGACGACAAAGCTGAAGATGTACCAGAGACGAAACAACCCCCACTGGACGTAAAAAAGAAGTTTAATATTTTTTATTGGCTTGGAGCAAGAACACTAGCTTCTCTGACGGTAGCAGACATGAGGATTCGGCCGGGACCAAACGCTAATATTCAACAATTTATCCCTCAAAATAGAATAATATGGTCGCTAGTTTGATTGTACTAATGTTGGCGTTGTGCTGACACTTGGATTCGGAGACAGAGTGACTTTGAATGGAGGATGGATGGTGATTGTTTGAGTGTAATTATCCGTCTTGAATTCTTACCCTGCCGATTGCTCCTCTATGGCCGGCGGAAAAGAGACCTACATTGCACTTCCGGTTGCATTAGTCGTGCTCAAATCTCGCGAGATCTTGGAGGTCGTTTTAAAGAAAACACATAATTGCACTCAAATCTCGCGAGATCTAACAAAACCACCTACACACATCTTTACACTTTCTGCGTTACTGTATATTGTGCCGTTATCGCACATTTAAAGTAGATTTTTGTAAAATACTTAAAATAAATTTGAAATAAAATGTACTACAGTGCAATTCAAATTAAAATGTCACTTCTACACGAAACTGTACCCCATCTCTTTTGGTATTGCTCATTTACTAAGATTTTCTGGAAGGACTTGACCCATTTCATAACAACTCAACTCACCTATATAAAGATTATCAACTGCTTTATGAACACATTATCCTGGGTTTCTTCGCAAATGACAATGAACATGAAAAAGAAGTCTTTATTATTAACTTACTCTTAATTATTGCTACATACATAAATGTAAATTCTCAAGGAAAAGGCCGATTTTTGGTGTGTTTTTTAAGGATTTTGAAACTTATATAAAAGACATTGAACACTGTGCGAACCGTAAGGCTGTTAGGACATTGTCAGCATGGCCACAATGTATAAATAATACCTAATTGTATATGCTGTTATTACGAATGTATTTTATCTTCTTTTTTTTTTCCCCTGGTAACTTGTCTTATTTTATTTCATCTGCTTGTTTTTATTTTATTTTTATTTTTATCTCTTCTCTCTACTTCATTGTTGTATCCTTTAGTGTTGTTTATTATTATTATTATTATTATTATTATTATTATTATTACTGTATTGTAATAAGCAAATGTAATGTGGAAAAAAATAATTAAAAAAACGCCACTTCGAGGCAGTAAGTAAAAATTATCGCTAGATGGCGCCAAACCTAATGAATCGATAACTTGCTCCAGGGGAAAGTAGTTTTGTTTGTGATTCGTGCCTCTCTCATCTTATCCAGCTGCGGGATCTGTGTAAACAGCTGCTGGCGGCTCTTCTCACGCGCACAAACAAACACCAGAGGCTGCTCCCTCCACTGTCGGACCACACACACAGTGCTGTGAGGACAACTCTGTCCTCGTCTCTCCCCGGGCCTGCCTGCGGACAGTGATGCTGTCATCCCCCCACCCTCTGCGCCACCTCCCCCGGATCCTCTGTGGCTGACAGGCGGCGGTGCGGATGTGGAGCCCGCGACGCACCGGAGAAGATGAAATGTTTTTCCCGTTACCTCCCGTACATCTTCCGCCCTCCGAGCACCATCCTGTCCTCCACTTGCCACACCGAAGGTAAGGTGGGACGCAGGGGTCGTGGTAGGCAGCAGGGGTCGTGGTGGGTGTGTGTGTG
>JBBPBX010000739.1:67382-79340 GCA_038048925.1 Garcialebias charrua | reverse complement strand
AACAGCCGAAAGAAAACAAAAAACAAAGTTTAACATTTAGTTAGTTACTTTTAGCATTTACGTAGCTAAACTTTAGATGCCTTTAGCTAGTGTTTTGATACTTTTAGCCAACCTTTGCTCAACTTAGTTTCTGTTTGACCACTTCTAGCTAGCTTTATATTACATTTAGCTTTTAGCTATCATTTCATTACTTTTGGGTTTTAGAGGTTTGCTCTTTTTAGCTCTTAGCTAGTGTTCTATACGTTTTAACTCAGTTTCAGTAAATTTCAGCAGTTTTTCAGCACTCGGCTGCATTTTTGCAGAAAGTGTAAACTCTCCAGTTTCAAAAACAGAATAAATTTTCTATTTTTTATTTTTGGTTAAAGCTGATGTAAAAACATCTGTGCATCAAAACACTGAAGTATTTAATGTTGTGTTTTTAATCACATCTGATTCTTTTGACGAGTTAACGTGTTAATTTTCTGCTGCTTCGTGTTTCTAAGTGTCTTCATTTGACTGGACTTGGTGTTTTTCTGTCTGTTTAGCACCAGGGAGCAGAGTCAGGTCCTCAGCAGCAGTCTGGAGTCTCTGGAGAAGAGGGAGGAGGTTCTGCAGGACAAACTGGGTTCTCTGGAGAACCAGCACCTGCAGGATGCCAGCAGACTAAAGAACCAGCTGGACCAGGCGCAGGCCCGGACACATGCACTGCAGAAAGAGGTGCTCATCCTGCTCCTCTTGTCTGTCATGATCAACCTGACGTCTTACTGCACATCTTCACAAGCATGCACAGATGTGGTACAGATGTGGTACCAGTGGTACAGATGTGGTACAGATGTCATACCTGCAAACTAGTCACCTTTCGGCGAAATTCGCCGTTTTCAAAGCAAAATATATCATTTACGTGATTCGTGTAGATCCGATGAGTTTTTGTTTTCGGGGGTGGGGGGGTGGTCTATGGTCAGACCCGTGACAGATTAGAATGCATCATTTCCCACTGACTGGATTTCAAGACAGAGCAAGGCATCTTGTCGATAATAAAACATCTTTGTTGGAGCGCGACATTTTGGCCAATCACAACCTCAGGATAGACAGGGGGAGGAGACGACAGCGAAATCTTTGAACTGAAGTTTAAAAAAAACAACTCTGCAGCGCGAGTCCAGAGGAGGGAGGCGGAAGAGAGCAGAGAAAACCGGTCGACCCAACTCCTCCAACGTGTGGGCGCTCTTGAAGCTTCACAAAGATTAAAAAAAACTGCAACATGCAGTTTTGAAAAGTGACGACACGACATGGGAGAACCACGCTGATGAAAACATGACGGAGTCGTGAACTAACTAACTTCACCACGGTGTGTATCACTAAATCAGAAAACTGTAAAAAGCCCCTCCTAAATTCACTGCTGGTGGTTATTAAAATGTCACTGGTTCATTGGGTAAAGTTAATATTCTTATTTTTATACATGCAGTTGAGTGTCACCATAATTGTTTAGTAAAATGGCATGTTGTGTTACAAATAAAACTAAATAAAAATTAACAAAATAAAAGTCACTTGCACCCCTAAAGCCACTGTGATAAATTGTCACATTAATTTAATTATCTTAGCCACAGGAGTGAATTTAAAAACAGGATGATGTCTATATGAACTACTGTAGTTGAATACCAGAATGCAGGAAATGGCATCTACTTTATTCAAAAATTTCTGGCAAAACATTTAAGAAATGAGTTTTTACTATTAGTAAGTAAGTTTTATTTATATAGCACAGTTCACAGACATGAGAGTCACAAAGTGCTTTACAAAAGGAAAAATAAAATCATAAAATCACAGAAGTACTATACAAAAAGGTAAAACATAACAAACTCTAAAATCAATGTACAAAATTAACCAAAAGCCTGTCTGAAGAGATAAGTCTTAAGTTTTTAAATGCATCTGTTGACTCGGAGCAGCGCATTGTTAGCAAAATGTTCTGCTGTATTTGACTTGCTGCTGTTGTTGGTTGTTAATTTTTTGGTTGACACAATCTTTCCTATTTATGTTCTCATTAAATCAGGTTAGTAAATGACTTTTACCTGAAGCATGTTAAAAAATTACAAAATCTTTCGGGGGGGGGGGGTTGGCGCAACGTTTGTCACCTTTTTCATCCCTTCTGAGTTTGCAGGTATGAGATGTGGTACAGATGTGGTACAAATGTGGCACAGATGTGGCACCAGTGGTACAAATGTGGCACAGATGTGGCACCAGTGGTACAGATGTGGTACCAGTGGTACAAATGTGGTACCAGTGGTACAGATGTGGTATAGATGTGGTACCAGTGGTACAGATGTGGTACCAGTGGTACAGATGTGGTACCAGTGGTACAAATGTGGTACCAGTGGTACAAATGTGGTACAAATGTGGTATAGATGTGGTACCAGTGGTACAAATGTGGTACCAGTGGTACAAATGTGGTACCAGTGGTACAAATGTGGTACCAGTGGTACAAATGTGGTACCAGTGGTACAAATGTGGTACCAGTGGTACAAATGTGGTACCAGTGGTAAAGATGTGGTACCAGTGGTACAAATGTGGTACCAGTGGTACAAATGTGGTACCAGTGGTACAAATGTGGTACCAGTGGTACAAATGTGGTACCAGTGGTAAAGATGTGGTACCAGTGGTACAAATGTGGTATAGATGTGGTACAAATGTGGTATAGATGTGGTACAAATGTGGTACAGATGTGGTACAAATGTGGTACAGATGTGGCACCAGTGGTACAGATGTGGCACATCTGTGATACCAGTTGTACAAATGTGGCACAGATGTGGCACCAGTGGTACAGATGTGGTACCAGTGGTACAAATGTGGTACCAGTGGTACAAATGTGGTACCAGTGGTACAGATGTGGTATAGATGTGGTACCAGTGGTACAGATGTGGTACCAGTGGTACAGATGTGGTACCAGTGGTACAAATGTGGTACCAGTGGTACAAATGTGGTACCAGTGGTACAGATGTGGTATAGATGTGGTACCAGTGGTACAGATGTGGTACCAGTGGTACAGATGTGGTACCAGTGGTACAAATGTGGTACCAGTGGTACAAATGTGGTACCAGTGGTACAAATGTGGTATAGATGTGGTACCAGTGGTACAAATGTGGTACCAGTGGTACAAATGTGGTACCAGTGGTACAGATGTGGTACCAGTGGTACAAATGTGGTACAAATGTGGTATAGATGTGGTACAAATGTGGTACAGATGTGGCACCAGTGGTACAGATGTGGTACCAGTGGTACAAATGTGGTACCAGTGGTACAAATGTGGTACAAATGTGGTACAAATGTGGTACAAATGTGGTATAGATGTGGTACCAGTGGTACAAATGTGGTACCAGTGGTACAAATGTGGTACCAGTGGTACAGATGTGGTACAGATGTGGTACAAATGTGGTACAAATGTGGTACAAATGTGGTATAGATGTGGTACCAGTGGTACAAATGTGGTACCAGTGGTACAAATGTGGTACCAGTGGTACAAATGTGGTACCAGTGGTACAAATGTGGTACCAGTGGTACAAATGTGGTACAAATGTGGTATAGATGTGGTACAAATGTGGTACAGATGTGGCACCAGTGGTACAGATGTGGTACCAGTGGTACAAATGTGGTATAGATGTGGTACAAATGTGGTACAGATGTGGCACCAGTGGTACAAATGTGGTATAGATGTGGTACCAGTGGTACAAATGTGGTACCAGTGGTACAAATGTGGTACCAGTTGTACAGATGTGGTACCAGTGGTACAAATGTGGTACCAGTGGTACAAATGTGGTACCAGTTGTACAGATGTGGTACCAGTGGTACAAATGTGGTACCAGTGGTACAAATGTGGTACAAATGTGGTACCAGTGGTACAGATGTGGTATACTGTAGATGTGGTACCAGTGGTACAGATGTGGTATACTGTAGATGTGGTACCAGTGGTACAGATGTGGTATACTGTAGATGTGGTACCAGTGGTACAGATGTGGTACCAGTGGTACAAATGTGGTATAGATGTGATACCAGTGGCACCAGTGGTACAGATGTGGCACCAGTGGTGCTCAGTGTAGTACAGATGTTGTGTTGCTTTGCATCACGTGAAGGCTTCAGTGTTTGTCTTCTCCCTCCCAGTATGAAGACACTCAGTCGCAGCTGCTGGACCTCCATCAGCGCTACGAGAGGACGGAGCAGGAGAAGCTGAACATCCACCAGGAGCTGGAGCAGTGCAGGAGCAGCCTGAAGCAGCTGCAGGACAAGAGCAGCTCTGTGAGTCCACACTTCAAACCCAGATGTTTTTACTTCTGTACGCTGACGGTTCTGAAGGTCTGGACCGGTTCTGAAGGTCTGGACCGGTTCTGAAGGACACCTCCAGTTCTCAGCCTGGATCCTTCACAGGAGATCAAAGTGTCTGATCACAGCTTGAGCTTGATCTTAACGACCGGATCTAGTTGCAGATAAATGATCAATAATCAGGATCTAGTTACAGATAAATGATCAATAATCAGGATCTAGTTACAGATAAATGATCAATAATCAGGATCTAGTTACAGATAAATGATCAATAATCAGGATCTAGTTGCAGATAAATGATCAATAATCAGGATCTAGTTACAGATAAATGATCAATAATCAGGATCTAGTTACAGATAAATGATCAATAATCAGTTATTTGTTTATTAAACGAGCTGTAATTTTAGCAGCTCGGTCTGTTCATGAAACATTTTAATTTTAAAACAATCCTCCATAACTCTTGACAAGTTTTGTAACACCTGTGATCAATAAGCAGATCAATAACCTGTTGGAAACTGTTAGCTTTATGAATTAATCATTCACTGAGGCGGAGCAGCTTCTTCCTCCTCTTTATTCTCCTCCTCCTCCTCCTCCTCTTCCTGCCTTCAGCTTTTTTTCTCCCCTTCAGTCTCGTGGTTGTTGTTTTTTTTATTTGCTCTTTTGTTTTACTTCGTAGCTGAAGTGTTTAAATCGGCCGAACAGAATCTGACGTTTCCAGAGTCGCAGCGACGTCCTCGTGTTTCTAACGCGGGACGTAAAGTCTCGCAGCGGACAGAAAGTATCGTCACAGACGAACGTCGTGTCGTAACCGTGACGGACGTTCTGGATAAACGTGGACGAAACCGCCACAGCTGCGTTTGAAACGTTCGAAAACAGACTAAACATGTTAAACCTGTAGGAAGCCACCTTCCTCCTTTATCCTCCTCCTCCTCGCTGTAGCTGCTCCATCCTCCATGTTTGTTTTTGGTTGATTTGCTGGCTGATTTATTTTCTTCTTATCCCCCCCCTGTAGCCATCCATATTGCAGCCTGTCCAAGCCATATTCATGGGCCTTGTCCTGGCTCTGCTGTACTGGTGTTTCGGCCAGTTGTGGTAGAAAGGTACACACATCCGTCTGTCTGCTGACTCCACCTGTCTGTCTGCTGACTCCACCTGTCTGTCCTCTCTGAAATGAACCATGACGGAGGTGAAGTCCACGTTCTCACGGCACAAATTCAGGGTTCCAAGAAATTCAGCTGACTTGAAAAAAATAATAGAAAATCGTCCGAACAGCCTCAACGTTAGTTTTCCTGTTTGATCCGACCTCGGGAGATTTTGTTGTAGTTTGTCGTGGACGCTTTGAATTTGAACAAAACGTTTGAGCGTCGTCATTTATAATCAGCAACTTTTCAGTTTCAGTACAGATGGAAAACTACATTGAAAAATTTTATTTTTAAAAGCCTCGTTTAGAAAAGTTATCAATCAAAACACAGAGTCACTCACCTGGTTTCTTTAACTGAAAACATCTGGACGTACAGACAAGACAGCAGCTGTACAGATGTGAACTAATGAAAATCCACAAAAAAATCATAAATCCTGTCGGGATTAAAAACTTTGAGAGTATTTTAGCTGCTTATGGAGGAACCGGACCCTGAATGTCGACCAGCCGAACATTTTCTTCACCTCCTGATCGCCCTTTTTAAGGCTGAGCTTCATCCTCATCACTGCGTCTTTAATTAAAAAAAGAAAAATCGCTTCTTTTTTCACTTTTACACATGAGACAGTTTAGAAGAAAATTAAAGTTGTTTTTTTATAAAATAACTTTTACTTAAAAATGCTGGATAAGGTGAGAAATATGGTTTTCTTGTTTGAGAGCTTTTTGTTTGTAAAATTTATTTTTCTTACAGTAGAAACAACAACCAGTTATGTCTTTATTTAGTTTATATTAAAGCTGGGATGGAGATCTTTAGACCTTTAACGATTCGATCAAGAGGCTGTGATAAGACGATAATTTATTTTGAACATCTTGAAACTTAAATGACTTCCATAATAAACTGATTTATGCATTTGAACATCTAATAAAAGAAACAAAAAAAATATTCATAAGCTGCTGAACAAAAATGAGCACAAATGCTAATCTAACTGTCACAACGGGGCTGGTGAACCCAGTGGTGCAGGCCGGCAGTCGAGAACTCAGGAATAATTAAATATTTTTTTAACAAACAAAAATGCGGACAGGGCAACAAACACAGATATAATCCAGGGTAAACACAGTGAGCAGAACGTCATCACCAGAAGACAATGCAGGGAAGACAAACACACACCTTAAAGGTGCTATGTGTAACTTTCTGTAGAGCGCAGAACTTAGAAATATTTTCAACAGGCAAAGCATTCTGATCCCTCCCCCTCAGAGCCATATATGGCTCTGCTCCCCCTGGCCCTGCTGAAATTCAAATTCAAGCTCTGTTTTTATTGGCTGATTCAAATTCAAGCTCTGTTTTTATTGGCTGATTCAAATTCAAGCTCTGTTTTTATTGGCTGGTTAATGGCGGGTCACTCTGTGTTTTTATAAATGCTGATAGAGAAGCAAGGGGACTATAGTTTTTTTCAGAGATTACTTTGTCTAACATCAGTCTGTCAGTAGATAGTGACAGAGTGAAGAAATATGTTAAAAATATATTGTTAGAAAAGTTACAGACTGCATTACAAAGTTACATAGTGCACCTTTAAATACTTAAAACACCAATTAAACTGAGTGAAGGCACCTGTGAGTGATCACAGATGCCAAAGACACAGGACCAGGAGGACGCAGACATAAACATGAAACAAGATGGAGCCAGAGACCAAGGAAACTCAAACCCTACACTAACATTGAAAACGTCATAGAAAAGCTAATTTTACTTAGCATTGTGTTTATCACTTAAAGCTTATACTCAAATGAAACATCTCAGAAGCCGTTTTCGCACTGCACGGCCCTCCCCAGCCCACCTCGTCCCTGGTTGGCCCAGAGCCCGGCCTGGCCCGCCCCCGCTCATTACGCATTGTCCGGAGAGCCGCCTTGAAGTGGGTGGGGCGTTCTCTTGAAGTGGGTGGGCAGTTCTCTTGAAGTGGGTGGGAAGTTCTTGTGTGCGCGCTTACAGTGTTTTAAGAGAGGAGACGCCGCTAAAAAATATTTGTTAGCTGAATATATATATTAGTGTTTCGGAGTTTAATTTTTGTTAATAACTGATTACAAATCAGCTTATGTTAGAACGTAAATAACACGAAGCGCGCACCCATACAGAGCATTTCCGCCTTTTTTTGGATAAAAAAAGGAGTTTGTGTTAACCACAGGCATAACACAAACTCCTTCTTTTTACTTTCTCCAATAAAAGACAAACGTAAAATAACTTGAACCAGGTAGGAAGCGAACCCGCTTCCCCGAGTCGAGATAAAATTTAGAGTGGAAGGCGGACGCGCTAACCACTCAGCCACGGAGTCGTATTGGTTTTTATAGGAGTCCACTTTTACTATAAAGGATTCGCCCCACGTAACATCAGGCTACACCCAGGAGTTAGAGAATACAGTACTGTATTAGTTATATTTTAAAATCCTGGCTACGGGCAAGAGTTAGAGAATATTAGTTATATTTTAATGAAATTCAGCTCGCGCTGAAAGGCGGAAATGCTCTGTATGGGTGCGCGCTTCGTGTTATTTACGTTCTAACATAAGCTGATTTGTAATCAGTTATTAACAAAAATTAAACTCAGAAAAACTAATTCAGCTAACAATTTTTTTAGGGGTTTCTGTAGTTAAATTTTAATGAAATTCAGCTCGCGCTGAGGTTGTTGTTAGAACGAGTCCCGCCCCTGCTGCAAACAACGAATCAAATGTGAGCAGTACATGACGTCAAACTGGGCCCGGGAGCTCGGCCCGATCAGAACCACGTCTTGGCGGGTTCCAAAACGAGGGCGGACCCCGGGCGGAAAAGGAAAATGCGAACATGACGAACCCGGGTTAGAAGGCGGGGCGGGCCGTTGAGGGCTGTGCAGTGCGAAAACGGCTAGAGTCGATACATACAGTCGTGTACCTTAATCACGAGCTCTTATTTACAGACGGATATTTGACAAAGTAAAAACATTTACAACTTTACTGCGATGTGTTTCTACTACAGGACAAACTGCGGCGTGCAGCATTGTCTCTGCTGACTCAAAGTGTCAGGCAGGGTAACGTGAGCAAAATCTGGATTTTTAAAACAGTTTAAACATCTTAAAGATGAAATCTGGATTTTTAAAACGGTTAAAAACTAAGATTAAAGACGGAAACTGGAAAATGTTGGTGTCACTTTAAATTTCTGATCATGTTCAGTTACTAACCTGCTTCAGACATTCATGAGCTCCATCTTCTTTTATGGTTTGTGCTTCTTTTCTTATTTTCACGCATGTTTTTGTTTTCATCTCATGCTGCATGATTGTTTTTTGTTGCATGCATTTTGCTCCTAACTGTATTTTTATTTTCTTGCTAACAGGTTTTGTGTTTTTTTCCTTCAACAGACTTGTTTTGTTAAAACAAGTTGTTTATGAACATGTAGTAATTAATGAAGCGTCTAATGTTGCAGCTGAAGCAGACGACTCTCTGAACCCTCAGTTTGGAGAAATAGTTCAATTCAAACCAGAACGATGAGCTAACTCCTAGTCCGAGTGCGACGAAGACCAAAGTGAATATCTACCGTCTGAAAACAACTCCAGTATCAAAAACGCTGCTTAATAAATACTTTTATTGTTATCAGTTTTATTTTACATGGTTATTCCTGCAGGAATTGTCCCCAGGCCTCACAGGAAGTGCCACACCTAGCTGCCTCTGCTATTAATATTTGACATTTGAAATGTTTTGTTATTTTTATTTTTTAATTCATTTTACATTCTGTATTTAAAAAAAAAACATTTTACATGTAATATGAAAAAGAAAAAGAAACATAAAATGAAAGGTGACAGAAAGAAGAAGAAATCTTATTATATCTGCCCCTTTTTTCCAACACAAAAACAAAATCAATTCAAACAATCAATTCAAACAATACTCGTCAATGAGTAATCGAACAAAAAGAGTATTTCATCACTGATCTTAACATTTATAGTACAATTATTCATTTTAAACTGAACATTTTAATATTTAGTTAATTTAGATTTGATCGTTTTTTTAAACACAAGCACTGATTTTGCATTTTTAACATCATTTCATAAACCGTTCCACAATTCAACTCCCTGTATAGAAAGAGACCGTCCCTTTAAACTAGTTCTGTACTGAGGTTTTACAAAAATCTCAGTTCCCTTAAGACTATAACAGCTCCTTCTTTTAACAAAAAGCATTTGAACGTTTGAAGGTAGTGTATTATTATGAGCTCTATACATAACTAATAAAATATTATAGTCCACCAAATCATAAAACTTGAGCAACTTAAGTTGGTTAAATAATATACTTGATGGATGACAGTAAGGCTTTCTTGTAATAATTCTCACAGCTCTTTTTTGTAAAATAAAAATAGGCTTTGTTATAGTTTTACATGTCTTCCCCCAAACAATAAATTAAATGTGGGAAAAAAAATTGTATTATATAACAGATACAGAGCTTTATCATTCAACAAATCCTTTACTTTATACAGTACTGCAGTAGATCTAGATATCTTAATTTTAACCGAATTAATAAGCTGTTTCCACGACAGTTTGTCATCAATAACCACACCCAAAAACTTCACCTCACTTACTCTGCTTACCTCAACACCAATCAATCAATCAATCAATCAATCACCTTTATTTAACCAGGTAGAGCCCGTTGAGATCGAGATCTCTTTTACAAGGGTGACCTGGTCAAGTGGTCAGCAGCACACGTCACATTGGCAATAGGCATTTGCACTTATCAAAAGAAAATAAAGAAAACTACAATCACAGTAAACAGATGTTGACAGTTCAAAACCAACAGGATATGACAGATTTCTATATACATTATATACAAAACAAGCAGACAGACCTCGGTTGGGTAAATAAAGTTAAAAAAATCAACAATGACATGTATATTGGATAAGTAATGGTTAGAAACATCTGCAATCAATTTTAAAAGAAAAATCCATAGTTTCCTTCAAGGAAAGTTTTAAGACGGCAGCGTTCCACGTTGGTCTTGATTAGATGTTAGCCTATGAAACTGGTCAGAAATGAACTTTCTCTAAACTGAGGTTGTTCAAAGAGCCATCTGCAGCAGGTAAGATACTGATTGTTCATACACAGAACCCCACTAAAAAGATCTGAACGATCCTTTACATGTTTCCTGCAGCCACGGAGAGATTTGAAACCTCCATCGTCCTGTCCGTCATGTTTGTTTGTTTGTTGTGTTTGTAAAAGTTTAATTCAGTTTCTGTTGAAGAAAAAAAAATAAAAAATTTATGGAACTTTTTTTTTTACTGCAGTCCCCCCCCCCCAATTTTTTTTCTACATCAAGTAATTTCCATATTTAAGTTGAAGCATGTGAGCCTCTCTTCCATTCAACTTTTTATTTTTAATGATTTCTTCCGGAGGCGAAGACATCTGGAATAAAGAATCGGTTCGCTCGTGTTTTCAGCACATCTGTTGCGTGTTTGAACTGATGACAACAGTTCGACACGAAGATGAACCGAGAACTCGTTCCTCGTGTCCGTGATGAACGAGCAGAACCCGGACGGTGCCGAGGTGCGGGCGGATTTTTATGAAACGCAGAGAAACTTCAGTTGGACCGGACAGAAGACCGATCTTCTCCCAGAGCTCAGCCCGTCGGCTTTCTTTGTGAAGACGCATCTGCGTGAACCTCTGCAGAAACATCTGGTTCCTGGAGCTCATTGGGCAACGTTTTTATTTTATTCATCTCGATTCTCATGTTGAACTTTGTAAAGTACATATAGACACACCTGTATGTGTATGTATGTGTGTGTGTGTGTGTGTCATCTTGTGGGCTGATCTCATTGTGTGGTTCATGTTTCTCTCGTTCTTCTGGATGTTTGTCTCACGTCGTCTCCTCGTGCTCCTGCAGGGAGCAGGACACACGAGGGTCAGGATGGAAGCAGTTTGTTGCAGCGTGATGAAAAACATCCTCGCTCTGCTTTTAATTAAAACGTTAAACTTCGGCTGCGCAGACGACTGAACCTGTTTTTTTTTTGTGTGTTTCTCGTCGGGCAGAGCGGCTGGAGCCCCTGGATGCCGGTCATCGCAGTGATGGTCGCCGTGACGGCCGCCATCCTCTACCCCAACCTCTCCAAGAGCGGCTCCGCCTGAACCCCGCCGAGCGAGCCGTGAGGGGAGCGCCGCCGCCGCTTCGCCTGTATAAAGTCTAATTGTACATAATTGTAGAGGGAATATAAAAGGTTGTGGTTTCTACAGAGGACTCGATACTTCCTGGTTTATTTTTGTTTTCTGAGGAAGAGTTGTCATTTTTATTCTCTGGGCTCTCTGACATGTGGTGGGGGCGCGTTCTTTTAGGGTTTGGTGTTTAGCTACAAAGAAAAGGCCGACGTGACGCCCGGGCGGAGCGGTCCGATGCTCTCCAGCAGGCTCGGCTCATGAAGGCAGAGGCCTGGCGTGTCTTAAAGGTACTCACCGCAAGACGTAACGTAAAGTTTATCCAGAAATACAGAAACCTGAGCTGTTTAAAGAAAATGATGCTGACCTGTGATTGTGACGATGTAAACAAAGACTG
>JBBPBX010000739.1:12177-66725 GCA_038048925.1 Garcialebias charrua | reverse complement strand
TTGTACCACATTTGTACCACTGGTACCACATTTGTACAACTGGTACCACATTTGTACCACTGGTACCACATTTGTACCACTGGTACCACATCTGTACAACTGGTACCACATTTGTACCACTGGTACCACATTTGTACCACTGGTACCACATCTATACCACATTTGTACCACTGGTGCCACATCTGTACCACATTTGTACCACATCTATACCACATTTGTACCACTGGTACCACATCTGTACCACTGGTGCCACATCTGTACCACATTTGTACCACATCTATACCACATTTGTACCACATTTGTACCACTGGTACCACATTTGTACCACTGGTACCACATTTGTACCACTGGTACCACATTTGTACCACTGGTACCACATTTGTACTCATGAAAGAGCATCAGCAATGTACAATTGTTTACCAGGTGTATACAGTACAGTATGTAACAGTGAGATCATACCTCTGTAGCTGGAGGAGCATTCCTTGCAACCTTGCTGGTGCTTTGCAAAGTGGTTTACGTACGATCACTTCAAGAGGCTTATGATCGGACTGGACCGTCACTGGTCTCCCGTAAACATATTGGTGAAATCTTTTGGTGGCGAACACAATGGCCAGCAGCTCTTTCTATTTGTGTGTATCTCTTTTCAGTGTCTGTGAGTGCTCGTGATGCGTAGCACACAGGGTGACCTTCTTGTAGCAGACACGCTCCCAGTCCATCTTTTGAAGAGTCTGCTTGCAGTGTTAGTGGTTTTTTGAGGTCATAGAATCTCAGAACTGGTGCTTGTGTGAGGGCAGCTTTGAGTGTCTGTAGCGCCTCACTGTGGTGTGGCTGCCACTGCCACACAGTGTCCTTTTTGAGTAGTTGTCTTAGGGGTGCAGTAAGTGACGCCTCATTTGATATGTACTGTGCTAAAAACTTTGTCATCCCTAGTAAGCGCTGAAGACTTTGTTTGTCCTCTGGGGTGGGCATGTCCACAATGGCTTTGATCTTCGTGTCATCGGCTTTCTGGCCTGCTGCTGTGATGACGTGCCCCATATATTTTACAGTGTTCACTTTGAATTGGATCTTGTCCTTATTAAATTTCACATTTGCTGCTTTTGCTCTCTCCATAACTTTCTGTATGATCTCATCATGTTCGCGCTCTGTTTCCGCTGCAATGATCATGTCATCAGCTATGATGAACACGCCAGGAATGTCCCCAAATGTTTCGCAGTTCTTTTGCTGAAACACCTCACTTGCAGACTTGATTCCAAATGGCAGACGGAGGAAGCGATACCTTCCCCATGGTGTGTTGAATGTGCATAGTTTTGAGGATGACTCATCTAATTTAATCTGCCAGTATCCATCTTTTTCATCTAGAATGGTGAAGACAGATTTTCCAGCAAGCCTGCTGCGGACATCCTCAGGTGTGGGAATGGAGTAATGCTGACGTTTGATTGCTCGATTCAGGTCACAAGGGTCCAAACACACCCTTAGTGTACCATTTTTCTTCTGTGTAACAACCAGACTGTTCACCCATTCTGTGGGCTCATTGACAGGAGTTATCACTTCTCTGTTCTTTAAGTCAGCTATTGTCTTTTTAAGTGAGTCCAATATGGAGAGAGGCACATTTCTGCATGCATGAATAACAGGTGTAACATTTGGATCTATGTGTATGTGGTGAACTCCAGGGAACTCACCTAAACCTGTGAACACCTCAGCATGTTTCTCCACCAGCTCTTCTTTGGTGTCTGGTGATTTATTCATCTTTAGTGGCGTTGCTCCGATCGTGTTGATTCGCTTCACCAGTTGTAGCTCCTCGCAGGCTTGACCCCCCAGGATCGCTTTGTCTGCTTGGCTGGATACAAGGAAGTGGAGCACGGCACTGCCTTTGTTAGTTTTACATTCAAGAGAAGCAAGTCCATCTGCATGTATACGAGTACCACCAAAAGCTACTAACACAGTTTTTGTGGGTTGTAGTTGAATGGGACCCGGCAGTTTGTGGTAAATGTGCATAGGGAGCACATTTGCTTCTGCACCTGTGTCAAGCTTGAACGTGATGGGCACATTTCTTATTGTAGCTGTTTCTGTCCAACTTTCTGCCTCATTGTTGTCCCTCTGTACAATTCCTATGTACAGAGTGTCCATATCAGCCTCTAAGTTATTCACAGTCTTTGTTTTATAATAGGTGTTGATTTTTCCAGTGTTTGATCTGCACACCTTTGAGAAGTGGTTATTTTTTCCACATTTGTGACATGTTGCCCCATATGCTGGACATTGTCTAGGCTCATGTTTGCTTCCACATTTTGTACAAACTGCTTGCTTGTTACTGGTTTTATTTTTGCTTTGTCCCCATTTTATGTGTCCAGATGTTTTCTTTAATGCATCTACTGTTGCTTCCTGGACTATAGGAGGTGATTGCATGGCTTGGATTTGTGTTTTAGCCACCTCTACAGACCTGCAAATTTCAATGGCCTTATTCAGAGTGAGCTCTTTGTCACGCAGTAATCTCTCCTTCAGATGAATGTCATTTATGCTGAACACCAGCTTATCTCTAATCATATCATCCACAATTTGGCCAAACTCACAGTCTTTGCTTTTTTGACGCAGTTCTGTGACATACCTGTCCACTGTTATTCCTGTAGACATCGGATGTGACCAAAACTGATGGCGTTCAAAAACAACATTCTTCTGCGGGCTACAGTAGATTTTGAATGCTTTTAGGACCTCATCTACTGTGAGTGCGTCTCCGGCTGGTGTAATGGTGAGCGTGTTGTACACTTCTAATGCCTCCTCGCCGATAGTGTGAAGAAGAATGGCTATTTTAACCTCTTCATCTTTCTCGGACGCACCTGTAGCTGTCATGTAGAGATGAAATCGCTGTTCCCATCTGCGCCATGCCTCAGACAAATTGCCGGTGAGTATGAGCGGCGACGGTGGCTTGAACTGCTCCATGCTAATGCTATGTTAGCTTTGGCGCTAATCTTTTTGTAGCTCACTTGCACCGTCGTTTCTGTTCACTGACTCGGCAGCCAAACTTCTGACACCATGTTGTAGCTTTATGCTTTCTGTTAATCTGGTATAGCTGTGGGTTATAGTCAAGCAGCTTATATTATAAGGCTGAGACAACGGAGCTCAGGTCCAACAACGTGTTTATTCTTCTTCTACAGCCTGGGACACAACACACATAAATGCTCCGTTGCGCCCCTAGTGTTCACAGTCTTAACAGCATGTATTGCTTTCACTACAATACACCACAGGGTGAAGGGTCATGAATAAGGACCCAGTTGGACCTGTGTGGGAATGTTCTCTTGTGATTTATGCAGGTAGTCCCTGACTTACGAGCACCCTGACATGTTACAGTTATTCCAATCAGTTTGAGAGTAAATATAGGAATGGAACAGGGTTCCCCTTGATGTAAGCTTTCAATAGAGCCCTCACTGAAGTCACACTGAAGTATGTTGAAGTATTCAGAAGTTACAGACTTTTGAAGTTGGCATATACAGGTGTTATCTACGGTGGCCCCAAGGTGTAAATGAACAACATTTTAAAAAACAGAATGACATTTGGAAAAACACAACAACAACAAAAACACAACAACATTTGAAAAAACCGCTTGGCCACTTCCGCTTTGGCTTAATGTAATTTCGTTTTTTTCAAATGTAATTTCGTTTTTTCAAACGTAATTCCGTTTTTTCAAATGTTGTTGTGTTTTTGTTGTTGTTGTTGTGTTTTTCCAAATGTAATTCTGTTTTTTTAAATGTTGTTCATTTACACCTTGGGGCCACCGTACCTTACCATCATATTTCAATCGCAATGTCACTCACTACTTGTACAATAACCTGTCACACAACCTGAGTAGGTTATGTTAATTATGTGATATCAAACCTTCTCAAGTGGTAGATGTCCGCGTTCATGCCACAGCCTTGTTTGACTTCTTGGTTCTGACCTCTCGCATGCCTCTTGGATTCTTCGCCTTGCTCATTCCCTGCCTGATTTGGATTAATCTCTCTCGCCACGATAACAACTCTATTCTGCCTCGTCTCGACTACACCTCTCGCCTTGCCCTCAGGATTTGGATTAGAAACTCTGACCATTTGTGTATGACCTTGGATTACTATACTGGACCTCGATTCTGGAATCACCCCAAATTTCTGCTGCTCTGGTTCCTCTTTACCACCGCTGGGGACATCATTGGATCCTCCTGTCTCACAGATTCAACTCTCTGCCTGACTGTGAAGGTTAGTGACCGTTTCAATTATTCTAAGAGCCTTCACAGTCAAAAACCCATTATTAATACTCCTGTCTCTGCAGATCCTAGTGGACAGATCCAGTTTTAATAATAAAACTCTTAAACCATTCCTGTTTTCTGGTGCAGTTACTGAATCCTAAACCAGGTTCATGTCATAATATGCATTTTAGCTTATATTACTACCTTGAAATACTTAGTCATACAAATTCATCTTGCTTGCACCATTAAAATTCTACCATGTTGTTTACGATCTTTCTTTAGGACCTTCTAAATATTAGTTACCTTTTCACTATTTGGTACTTTATTTCTGTACCCTTATCGCATGCTTTACTATTGTTTTTTGTTTGTTTGTTGTCAAATCTGTTCTCATCCTGAGCATGTCATTGTACTGTTAATCTTGCATATGACAAACACAACTTGGAGTGTCCTGATGCATGCTCGATAATCCATCTATTTAAAAAAAAATCTAACAAGGTTAAGTCAGGTCATCTGGATGGATGACAAAGATGAAGAATCTTAAAAAAGAATCCATCCAGATGACCTAACCTTGTTAAACCTTTAGGAGTCTGAGTGCTTTGATTCTTGCAAGAAGGAAGAAAACATACACAGTTCAAATAATATTCAGTGTGCTTATTTTTTAAACCAGTTTTTTTTTAATATACCATGCTACGTCTTCTCGTTAGCTTACATTTTAAATCAATCCAGGCCTAAAATCACTTCCTCAAATAATGTCACACCGCTTCACAGTCCTCCCATTTATTAATTAAACATTTGCACAACCAAAGATCCACCAGAAACATAATTTACACATTTACAAGGTAAAATATTAAAATGTAGATTTTCAACAAAGCTCTAATTTGTCCTTCTGTGGAAGTGAGAGCTTGAATGGTTTGTCTCTATAAGATGGACTTATGACCCGTCCAAGGTGAACCCAACCTGTCCCCTAATGTCCACTGTCTCACAGCTACCCTGCATGGAAAAGTGTGTAAAAGAAATGACGCATGATGAAAACCTTTCAGATGTCTTAACACTTCTGCCCTCTGGATGTCTTCAGTGTTTCAGTCTTTGCAAAAGCAGGACACAATTCAAAACATTTGCCTTTTCTGTTTATGTTGAGCAGAAACTTGTCCTCAGTTTTATTAGTCAGAAATCATCGTGCAGACTTGATTTCACCGTACTCCACTTCTTCCACCTTTTGCTTCTTTGGCCTCCTGACCGGCTGGTGGACCAGCCTGACATCAGCGTAGGTTACCTCTGTGTCCTCCCCATCATCTGTAAATGAGAACAACTTGAAATGAACTCAGACCAAAGAAGCATTTTGCAGAACACATTTAGTGTGTTATATATTTACTTTGTACATTTATCACAATTCTCTAAACATTAAATCAGTGCGTCAAGAAAAGCTTTGTGTACCTTTTCTTTTATTCGTTTTCCTCAAAGCACAGATGACTGTTAAACACACACAGAAAACTGCAAGTGCAGAGACTGTTCCAACTCTTAAGGATCGTTGGTCTGTTTGAGAAAAGACGATCAGAAAAGACTGCAGGTGAATTTAAAACAACAGACCCGGAGAGAAAGAGAGGGACATGTCAATGAATTTGGTGCAACAGAGTAATTTAAGTTAAGAATTCAATGTGTCCCAGTTGAAATGTAATCTCTGAAATCAGTGACAGGTTAAAGGGACACCATGCAGGTCACCTTATCTAATGGATTATCAGCAGTTCTTTTATCAGTTATGGTCATATGCAATGTACAGTTTACTAAAGAATGACCAATTTTTTTAGAGTAAACAAATAATTTGTCATAAAATAAGCTCAGTATCACTGCTGTGATGTTGAAGATTCCATTACATTCACGCAAGCCATTAAAAATAAACACTGGGATTTATTTGTTGGCAATTTATAATTGTTCATTTGTTATGCTTTCTAATGAGCTCACGAAACATGGAGGTATACACACACTTTAAGATGTTTTATGATTAATATCAACACAGTGTTAGATTTCTCAGTTTGTGATTCAAGTATGAAAGTACAGTGTATTTACCTTGAACAGATAAGTGAAGAGTTTGGTTTCCTTTTAATTTTCCCTCTGTATTGTACAGTTGAACATTATATTGACCACTGTCAGACTGGATCAGGTTGTAGAGCCTAAACGTTCCATTACTGGGGGAAAAAAAAGTTCTGCTCTTCGTGTTATTAGCCACAGTCCTGTTGGGTGTCCAGTTTAGTATTACTAAGATTTCCTTTACCAACCGGACTGTCTTTATATTTGTGGTGTTGTTCATCACCTGGATGTCCACAGATCCTCCCACTGCTCCGAAACACTGAGCTCCATCCTGTCTGCCATCACAGTGAGAATGCACACCTGAAACTTACAACAATCAAAGTAAATATTCTAAACTTTTCTGAGCTTTTTCAACTAAAAATATCACAACAGTGTTACATACTAAGTACTGATGTAAATATCTGCTGTGCTTTATGCTTCACAGTCACACAGTCATGGCCTGCAGAGGAAACAGTCGGCGTTGTCACTGACTTGTTGAAGGAGTGTGTTTGTAACATTAACAAAATATTTCATACATCACCTGACACATGTTAATGAAACTTTCAGAAATTAATCACTCAAAGTACATCTACCACTGTTTAACTTTAGAAGTCAACCGTGAGAGATACCCTCCACAGTCAATTGTTTTTCCTTCAGTTGCTACTTTCTACAGGGATCCCCACAGCGAGCAATTTTGAATGAAAGATTTGGCTATTGTTTTACTTTGTACACTGGTTGCTCTTTCTGACACAACCTGGGCTCAAAGCCACAGCCTCAGGATTACAGGACTGAGGTACTGACCAAGTAGTCACCACTACTGATAGTGATCAGTATGGTTGTGGTCCACAACCATACTGATCACTATCAACAGACTCAGAAAACACAAAAAGCACAAAAAGCGTCTTCAAATCTTTTAACTTTTTTATGACTTGCTCTCGACAAAGAGGTCACTCTTCTTCCCTCTCCTGTCTTCCTCCTGCTTTTGCTCTTTGTCCTGTGTAACAGAGCCTCTCTTTAACACATCTTCTGAATCATAAATTACTATGGACCTGATCAGCTAGTCTCTCAACACAATTAATAAATTTTTCTCAATGAGGAGACAGGGTGCAGGAGATCCCTCATGACCTGAAGGGACTCACGCAGCTAGATATATCATGGATTCCTGGGGTGTATGGAAGATGATGTGCCTGACTATATTGTCTGTTGAGGACGTAGAAGACTCACACTTGCACACTCTGTGCGCACACATATTTAGATTTATGATAACAGGGTTAACAGGGTTTTTGATTTTTGGAATTGGCAGATACCTGGGATATCAACTAGTTAGGAAGACATCTGCAGCAGTTTTGGCAGTGGTAAAGCTGCCTGCCTTATATGAAGGATTACACTGTGCTTCGAGCTCTCAGACAACTATGCTTTGCGAGATGAACTGTAAGCTGGACATGATTTCTGAGAATCGTGGGCCACTTACAGCTCCTAGTACTCGCTGGCATGAAGGAATTGACCTTGAAAAAGGTTTACAAGCATAGACCAGCAGAAATCTGGTGTCCAAAAAATCTGGCTGTTAGAATTCGCCATTGAGTGTATCAGCAGAACTGAAGGCAGACATGAAATCAGTAGAGCCAGCCTGCCCAAAACAATTGTTGTTTTATCTGAATCTGGCCTCCCCACTGGCCTTAGATAGGCCAACTTTTCTCAAATTGCTCCTGGTGGATACATAAATTAGGACATCTGGGGCAGTGCCACTGGATTGGCAGACTGGGGTGGTGGCTCCCCTCTTCAAAAAGGGGGACTGGAGAGTGTGTTCAAATTACAGGGGCATCACTCTCCTTAGCATCCCTGGTATGGTCTATTCAGGGGTACTGGAGAAGCGAGTCAGATTGCTGGTCTAATCTTGGGTCCAAAAGGAACAATTCGGGTTCTGTCCTGACTGTGGAACACTGGATCAGCTCTTTACCCCCCACTAGGGTCCTCTAAGGGTCATGGGAATTTACCCATCCCGTCAATATGTGTTTTGTGGACTTGGAGAAGGCTTTCGATCATGTTCCTCGGGGTACACTTTGGGGGGTGCTCCATGAATATGGGATTGGGGGCCTGTTGCTATGGGATGTTCGATCCCTATACAAGCAGTGCAAGAGTTTGGTTCACATTGTCTGTAGTAAGTTGGACCCCTTCAGGGTGGGAGTTGGTCTCTGCCAGGGATGTCCATTGTCACAGATTCTGTTCATAACTTTTATGAACAGAATTTCTCAGTGCAGACAGGGGTGGAGGGATTCCAGTTCAGTGGCCTAAGGATTCCATCTCTGCTCTTTGCAGATGATGTGGTCCTGTTGGAGTCATCGTGCCATGCTCTCCAGCTCTCACTGGAGCTGTTTGCAGCAGAGTTTGAAGCTGCTGGTATGAGAATCAGCACCTCCAAATCTGAGGCCATGGTTCTCAATCAGAAAAGGGTGCATTGCTCAGATTCAGAGTCAGAGAGTCAGTCAGTGAGATTTATTTGTCATTCACATCTCATGTTGTACATGTGGTGGAACGAAATTATGTACACAGGGTCCCAGTTATATCCAACAATAAAATGTAAAAGAAAAACAGTAATATGATCTAATATATGAACTAAGAAAAACATCAGCTAAATAATACACTAAGCACTAATAGCATAAAATCATTACTCCGAACAGGAGCACGAACATGATTCTGTGTGAGCAGGTCTCTCCAGGTCAAGGGTGAGGTTCTGCCTCAAGTGGAGGAGTTCAAGTATCTCAGGGTTTTGTTCACGAGTGAGGAATAATGGAGCGTGAGATTGACAGACAGATTGGTGCAGCATCTGCAGTATTGTGGACACTGTGCCGGTCCGTTGTGGTGAAAGGGAGCTGAGCTGTAAGGCAAAACTCTCTGTTTACTGGTCGGTCTACGTTCCTACCCTCATCTATGGCCACAAACTCTGGGTAGTGATCAAAAGAATGAGATTGTGGATACAGGCGGTTGAAATGAGTTTCCTCTGCATGGTAGCTGGACTCCCTTCGAGATAGAGTGAGAAGTTCAGTTATCTGAGAGTGACTCGGAGTAGAACTGCTGCTCCTCCACATCGAGAGGAGCCAGTTGAGGTGGTTCAGACATCTGGTAAGGATGCTTCCTGGGCCTCTCCCAAGGGAGGTGCTTTGGGCATGTCTGACTGGGAGGAGAACCCTGGGAAGACCCAGGACACGCTGGAGAGTCTTCGTCACTCGGTTGGCCTGGGAACGCCTTGGGGTCCTTCCCAGAAGAGCTGCATGAAGTGACTGTGGAAAGAAATGTCTGGACCGTCATGCTCAAGCTGCTGCCCCTGTGACCCAACTTAGGAACAAGTGGAAGATAATGGATGGATGGATGGATGGATGGATGGTCATATAATGTAAATTATCCTGTATTGAGAGGTTTTATGAAGAGTATTGTTGAATCTTTGACAACAAAAAAGAAGTAAAAGAAGAACGAAAAGAAGGAAGTTAAAAACTTCAGTGGTTTAGCTGCTTTTATGGCTAATAGAATCAGTAACTGGTTTTAAACATTCAAGCTGCTTTACAACATAGAGGGCAACTTTAAACTGGATTTAATTTGTTTTTATTAGAGTTACTGCATTAAAAAAGTGTAGATAAAGTAAATAAAGTGTATAAAGTTAAGAGCTCACCATGAGAGACTTGCAGCAGCAGCAGCAGAAAGAGTCCAACCACAGCGTCCATGTCTCTAATGATCAGCAGCTAACAGAAACTGAGATACAGACAAAACCCAAAGTGCTCACCATCAGTCATGGGTATGACTGTTTGAGAGGCGAAAAAAGGAAGTGAATGAAATACAGGAAACAGATTACTTAAAGATAGGCAGAAGCAGACAGTGTCTTCTGACCTCAGGACTGAACACGCCAGACTAAGTTAGGAACACTGTAACCAAACATTAAACCCTAAAACAAGACTAACTTTGTAAAAGGGGACTTTAAATTTTTTATTTTTTTAATGTAGGTTGACAAGCGTTAAAAAACATCTCTAACTTGTATTCACTGGACGAAAGTCATTTTAAAGTTTTAATCTACAGTGAGTTTCACATTTTGTTTTGTTGCTTTAAAACACAGTTTTTAAGTAATTTTGGGGGGCTTAAGTTTTCTTTTAATCGTTAACCAACATAACTATTGTTTCAAAAAATGCCAAATAGTTTTTTTATGTCGTGAAACAACCATCAGGGTTATCATCGGCCTCCTGGTTGCTTCTGATTAATGTCATCCTTCCTCAATCCGTGAGTTTTGGTGGATGTCCGTCTATCTGCAGGTGTGCTGTGTGGTAGTATCATCACATTTTGGGCTCTCTGGGATCTTTGGGATTTGGAATAGTTATAAACCGACCCTGATGTTCTTGTATACATCTTTGTCTCTGACTTGATCAGGATTTTTTTTTGTGTAGGTCAATTACTCATAATCCATCCATCCACCCACCCACTCACCCACTCACTCACTCTTTACCTGCTTCTTCCTTTTCTGGTCATGGGGGTCTCTGGTGCCCATATCCAGTAGTCACTGTGTGAGAGGCAGGGGACACCTTGGCCATGTCTCCAGTCCATCACAGAGACACAGAGACAAATGAGACAAACAACCATTCACCCTCTCACTCACACCTAGAGACAATTTAGAGTTGCCGATCAGTCTAACATGCATGTTTTTGGTCTGTGGGAGGAAATCGGAGTACCTGGAGAAAATCCGCCCATGCATGGAGAGAACATGCAAACTCCATCCAGAAAGGCCCCTGGCTGGGATTTGAACTGCTGACGTTCTCTTTGAGAGGCAACTGCTTTACCAACTGAGCCACTGTGCTGTGATTAGTGTTGTACTCGAGACCCGTCTTGGTCTCAAGACCACTTTTTGATAGTCTCAGTCTTGTCTCAGACTCGAGCACATTTGGTCTCGGTCTTGTATCAATCTTAGACATTGAGGACTCTGGATTTTATTTAAAGACCAGTCAAGACCACAACTGTAGAAATGTCACTAAATTGCCAGAATATTGTCCAGTCTATTTGTTAACATCTTTGTTTTTATTGGATGCAAAATATTCTGGTTCAAATCCAAGCGATAACGTGATTCATTGCTAAATACATGTTTTGTTACTGCTGTCACACCAACCCCGTTTCCCTCACATGCGTCACTCCCAGTGTGGCCAGCTTGGGTGGTTTACTGCCAATTTGGCTGTTTTCATTGTGATTTTGCTGGGAACTCTGGGAAGATTTTTGTTGGATTGTTGCATTTTGCTAAATATTGTTAAATTACCTTGGTTTGTACTGATGTGCATTCATGTTCAAACAGTAAATAAATATACTGTAACAACATATTAACTGGGCTGATTTTTGTCTGATGTGGTGGTTTTTAACATATTTTTGGGCTGGAAAACCTAGACTCTATCTGGCAACACTGGTCACTCCAAGAAAATGAGACGTGATTATTTGGGTGCGGGAGAAAATGTCTGCCGTATCATCAGTTATAAAATTCACCTATTTCAATCAGAAAGAATATACTTGTAACTAATGCAACTATGTGGTTATCCTTGGTCTTGAGTTCAGACTTATGAAGGTTGATCTGCCACTTCTGTTTTTTAAGTCTTGGCATGTGATGAAACTGCTTCCAATTTAACATGTTGTGCAATTTTATTGTTGAATCACGTGAAGTTAGGCCACTGAATGCCTGATTTATTTGTTATGTAGCTTTGAAATTTTATAAAAGCTGATGTACTCATTCAAAAGCAACTTAAAACTGCAGTATGTAATTTTTATTTAAAAAATGTAATAACATTTTTTAATTGTATTTATTTCATTTGAGGTCTTGGTCTCGACTTGGTCCCGGTACACTCTGGTCTTGGTCTCGACTTGGTCTCAGATTAGGTGGTCTTGAACACAACACTAACTGTGATTACTCATAATCATATTGAAAATGAATTAAAAAGCCATGCTGTAAGGCAGCAACATATAAAGAATACCAAGCAGTCAAAGTGAATACAGTACTTTTGCAACTCACCATATTCAACAGACTTAACGTGTGGAGCTGATTGTATTGAACAATTATTATTATTATTTTTTTTAAAGAATTACATATTGAACTTCTTCATGTGATGCTGTCAGCTACATTTGCCAAGAACATTTTACAAAATAATTTTATAAGAACGCCAACGTTTCCTGTTTGAGATTTCAACATGTTATATCATCACCTTCTCCTCTTACACTTTCCTCGTCAAGTTTCGTCACTCTGCTGGTAAACGATCAAGTTTAACTGTCGATTTTCAACTAACTGTTTTAGTGTCCGCTGAATATTGTATTGCACAAGGGGTTCAGTGTCTGGTGAGCTGTTTGTAGTGTTTGTAGACCACATGAAGAAGTTTCATGTGTAGACTGTACTTTGTGTGTATACTCGAAGTACGTGTGTGTGTTGTGTGTCAGATGATGAAGCCATCCAACATAAACCAGAAGAGGAAATCCTTACCTAATTTATTACGTCAAAATGTTTTCTTTTGTGAAAGAAAAAAAAATACAATTTAAGACAAGGTTTTTTGACATGATGATTAAATAACATGGCTGACATTTTCTTAACGATATGAACATTTTTATTAGTTATGTGTGTCAAGGACAATCTTTTAAAAGGATTTTCTCTGTATATATCGCTTAGGCACAAATTTTGCATTCATTCATTTCATATGCCATAAAATGTGTTTTAAATGACCAAATTTCAAGCTGTTCAAATTATTTTCTGACCCTAAAGTTAAATTTTTGATGACATGTTTTTAAAATGAGATAACAATGTCCAGATGCAAACACACATGTGAGAGAAATAGTGATTTATTTCCATGTAATAATTGTATACTGCAGCAGATGTGTACAGTATAGAGTTATAATCCGATGTCTTTCTTTCAATGTCATGTAAAACATATTTATTATCCTTAAGTGTCAGCCATAGTTATAAAAGAAAAGCACAGTGTTAATATTAATCATGTTTCATTTAATTTTTAACAAATTAAGACAGTATCAGTTGTTTGTACACTATCACACATTTTATTGTCTTGTTTGACACCTTTTTTTAAAGTTTGACTTTAAGGCACATTATGTCAGAATCTAAACCAAAAGTACTAAGGTTTGATGCTGATCCATGAGGTACATAAATAAAATTTATGAGCGAAACACAGTATGGCTTTCAGCTGCTGGTCCTCCATTTTATAGTAAAAGGAAGATGGAGAGGATAAGACTTTGGTGTGACATCTATAATCAGCTCCTGTGGAAAGGATGAGAACGACAAAAAGATTTAAAAAAGTGCAGGTGTTGTTTTAAAATAAGCATTTAAAATGATGAAGGATCCATCTTTCCAGTAAATTAAAACAGATGTCACTGATCATCATGATGTGAACCTAAATGAAGAGCATTTGACCACTCTGCTGACCTGAGTTTCAAGGTTATGGTCCAGAGTGAGGTGATGAGTTTTCCCTTCTGAGTCTGTTAGAGTGGCCTCTGTGATCCTGACATGACCCGCCCCCCAAACCTTCACCACGCCCAAAACCAGATGATCAGCAGCTGCCAGAGCATTGTGGACAACCTGACTGCTCAACGTGTTCTGGAGGAAGAATTGGTGGAGAAAGTAATTCAAATATTCAAGTATTCATTAAAAAAAAATATTATTTGACTGTACTTTAGGCCACACATACATAAAATGTGAACGTACAAAAAGTTAGCCCAAATGCTAAATGTGATCAAGTCTCATACCTGATCCGAAGACTTTCCATTTTAAAAACAAACAACAAAAATATTTTAAAAGTAAACTAATATAAATAAATGTGTACTAGTCACTTCCAGAAAACAATAAAATGGAGAACAATTTATTAAATATAAATATATATTCCTTTGAATAAATCTGACAATTTAAAAAACATCAAAGCTAAAAGAGTATTACTTTTATTCAAATCGCTTCTCTTACAAGAGAAACAGCTCTAGTAAAAATTACTAATGACCTTCTTCTTGCTGCTGACTCTGGTCTTCTGTCCATCCTCATTCTTCTGGATCTAAGCTCTGCCTTCGACACCATCTGTCATTCTATCCTCCTCAACAGACTAACCTCCATTGGCATCTCAGGTAATAATAATAATAATAATGAATTCAATTTATAACGCACTTTTCATTAATGAAAATCTCAAAGTGCTACAAGGAGCAACAGAATTAAATGACAATAAAACAAATAATAAAACAATTAAAATCAATAACAATATCAGCTAAGATCAAAAGTAGAATCATGAGGAGGTAGAGTATGCTCGGTTGAAAAGAAAGGTCTTCAAGCCGCTCTTAAAGTCAACCACAGACTGTGGGGCTCTTAGACAGTCAGGAAGAGAGTTCCACAGGCGGGGGGCAGCCACACTGAAAGCCCGGTCTCCCATGGTCCTTAATTTGGTTCTCGGAATGTGAAGGAGATTACTGTTCTGTGACCGCAGCGAACGGGTGGATGAGTATGGAATAAGAATATCCTTCAGATAATCTGGTGAAGTTCCGTGTAAGCATTGATGTGTAATGAGAGCAGTTTTGTACTGAATTCTGTAGGTGACAGGAAGCCAATGAAGGTTATGGAGAATGGGCGTAATATGTTCAAATTTACGAACTCTCAACAAGATCCTTGCTGCACTGTTTTGAATATATTGAAGCTTCTGAAGGTATTTACCAGGGATTCCAATAAACAGGGAGTTGCAGTAGTCGAGCCTGGAGGAGACAAAAGCATGGACGAGCTTCTCAGCATCGGAAAAAGTTAGGGATGGGCGAAGTCTGGAGATGTTTCGAAGATGGAAGAAGCAAGTTTTAAACAGATGCTTAATGTGATTTTCAAATGTAAGATTGGAGTCCATTTTTATTCCAAGATTAGTAACAGAGGTGGAGAGGGGTACCCCGTTAGACTGGTTCAACTCTTATTTCTCTGATTGCACTCAATTCATTCAGCTTAAATCCTTCCGTTCCCAGTCTTCCCCTGTCTCCACGGGTGTCCCCCAAGGCTCTGTCCTTGGACCCCTCCTCTTCATCATTTACCTCCTTCCACTAGGTCACATCTTCCGCAAATACGGCGTCCATTTCCACTGTTATGCTGATGACACACAGCTCTACTTGTCATCAAAACCTAACTCCACCCACCCACCCTCCATCCTCACCGACTGTCTCAATGAGCTAAATCACTGGTTTTCTAACAATTTCCTTCAACTAAACAGTAACAAAACAGAAATCATTCTTGTTGGTACCAAAAACTCTATTTCAAAATCAGAACATCTTCTCGTCCCCCTTAACAACTCTCTGCTATCCCCCTCCCCTCAGGTCAAGAGCCTCTGTGTCATCCTCGACACCACTCTCTCCTTCACTTCACACATCAACAATATTACTCGGTCTGCCTATTTCCACCTCCGTAATATTAACCGTCTCCGTCCTTCTCTCACACCCCGCTCCACAGCCATCCTGGTGCACAGTCTTGTGACTTCCCGTATTGATTACTGCAACTCCCTTCTCTACGGCCTCCCCAACAAATCTCTCCACAAGTTACAGATGGTCCAGAACTCAGCTGCCCGTGTCATCACTCAAACCTCCTACTATAACCACATCACTCCTGTCCTGCAGCAGCTCCACTGGCTCCCGGTTAAATCACGCATCATCTTCAAAATTCTACTCCTCACGTTCAAAGCTATCCACAACCTTGCCCCTCCTTATCTATCTGACCTCCTCCAAATCTCCATCCCATCACGCTCTCTCAGATCCTCCTCTTCGCTACATCTCCATGTACCCTCTGCCCGCCTCTCCACCATGGGGAGCAGGGCCTTCACCTGCTCTGCCCCTCACCTCTGGAACGCTCTACCGCCAGACCTCCGAAACACCACCTCCCTTTCTCTGTTCAAGACTGCTCTGAAAACACATCTCTTTAGACTAGCTTATCATTAACTCTACTAAATGTATTTTTATTATTTTGCATTTTATAATCTTTATGTATTTTATATTTCAATTTGGCGCTGATATTGTTTGATCTGTATTACACTGTATTTGTTTGTTAAGTGTCCTTGGGTGTCATGAAAGGCGCTTTTAAATAAAATGATTATCATTATTATCATTATTATTATTATAAGATTTGAACCTTTTAGTTTTCATTTTATCAAACTACGTATGCTAAAGAACAGATGCAGGGATGGTGCCCTCTGGTGGCTGGTTCCCATCCCTACACCCCCTGGTTTCCCTGTTAATTGTCCTGATTGTTTCCACCCACGTGTCCTGTCCAGGTGTGTGTAATTGTGTCTAGTTACACTGTGTATATAAGTCTGTGTTTTTGTGCTACTTGTTGTGTGGGCATCCTATGGTTTTTGTCTGGTTCCCTTTCTACGTCCATGAGAATTTACTTGAGTATTTGAATATTCTCCGATAAACTAAATACCTTGTAAGTGCTTCACTGCCACGTCAGCTTATTATTTTGCATTATTAAAGTATTTTAATTAATTCATTCATTCAACCTTTATTCAGGCAGGTTAATCCCATTGAGCCTCAATGACTCATTTACAAGAGTCCTAATGAATTATTTTACTCCTCGTGTCTCTGAGTCCTGTCTGCACTATTGGGTTCTGCTCCAAGAAGCACCGATTCCGACAAGAAAAATATTTATTGAATCACTTAAAAAAAGAAAAGGGACATAACCTTTAGTTTATCCTTGAACACATTCAGACTTACTGATTCTGCTGTAAAGGAAGTCAACAGATATTGGTTTCTCCCCACCGTGTCTGACGAGAGGAAACAAGAGTGAACACAGAGCAGAATTATTGAAGGAAATAATGTTTCTTTTTAAATACTGAATAAATGACTGACAGAGAGATTTAGGTACAAATACTGAACTTTTACAACTTTCATCTGATGGAAAATGCAACGCGTCTGCTGGCTTTCTTATTTTACTTATTGGCTTTTGTATGTATGTGTGTGTATGCATAATATACATATACATATCCAGTATACATATTGTCAGTGAAGTAAAGGAGTATTGACTCTGTAACAAACTGATTTGTCGGTTGATTTAGTAACTGACAGAAAGTGAGTGATAAAGTTGATGCAGCAGGTAATAGTTGCCGTACTACCTGCTTGAAAAGGTAAACAAGTGAGTGATGAGAGAAGGCAAAAAGAATACATCCTGAGTGACAGACATGCAAACAGCTAACTGTGAGCTTAAACGAAACCACTCAAGTAAAAAAAAAAGATAATTCAGGGTAGTAGACTCCAAACAAGGAGGCAAATCAAACAAATCTATCAAACTAAACTGCTGAGATTATGAAAAACACAAATACAATAAATTCACTGTTCACAGTAGACTATAGTTGACAGAGAATACATAAATTTCATAGTCACTTTTAAAAAGAATGGTGAGAAATTAAGAATATTGACTACTTATATTCATAAAGATAGTCCTGTAGTTTGTGCATGAGTTGTGTGTCTGGGTGAATCAGGTGGATATCTTATCTAGGATTAAATGAGCACGACATAGTCACAGTCATAAAACATAAAAACACCTGGGGGTGGATGAAACATTTCACTCACCCACTCCTTCTCCATCGTCCCAGAAAAATGACCCGCGAGCTGCTCCAGAGTCACTCAGCGCCACGAGGAGTCCTAAAGGATTCTTTCGGCTGAAACATAAAAAAGGACAAAAGGGCTGAAAGCAGAATGGATTGTTGGACAAATTAGTGTTTCTGATGAAAGGACCTGATCACCTTCTCCTCACACAGCTAGAAGCTTGTGTAAATGTGTTTGTCGTGTAAAATTACCGGTAAAGGTTCTCTTCCTGTGTTAAAACGTCCAGTTTCAAAGCTATTACTGTATGTTTACTTTGTGTTACAAAAATCCACCCTTTTTTTTTTTTTTACAATGATGTCAGCTGAGAAAAGAGTTTATTATGTAATTCACCACTGGTTGCATTTATCATTTAAAGAAGTTGCAACATATACTGTATTTTTAAAGTTTCCAAGCAGTGCACAATTGGCTTTAAAAAGTAGTTTTGTCTTCTTCAGATCAATTAAAATCAATTAAAATCGTGGTGTGTTTTATTTCCATCATTTAATAGAGTTGTACTGAGTATGGTCCAATTCATTAAATATTGCCTCTTTGGATGCATCAGGGTATTGCCTCTTTGGTTTAAGGCTTTTATTCTTTATTTTCCTCTTTGTCATCAGGCAGAAATGTGTTAAAAGTTGTTCCAAACATCCCACTTACTGTTCTTTGTGTGCAGATTTACCACAAACCAGAATTATTTTAACTGCTTACAGGTAAATACAGTACAATAAAATAGTTTGATAATGTTCATGCTGTGTTTTCAGGTTTTTAACTAAAAAAAATTCTAATGTGGTTTTATGTTCTGTTTTAAATACAAAAACACAAACAACCCAAAGTTTAGACTAAATATAGTAATTCATGTACAACAGTGTGATTGTGCTCACCTGTGGTATGTGTTATTCTCTGGTTTCTGCCAGGGTAAAATATATCCTCCTCTGACGTGAAGATTAATTTGATTCAATGGTGTTGGCAAACCAATCTTTTCCCCACGCACCCCGACATCCTTTGCCTAATAACAACACAATCATTCACAGCTGAAATACTGAAAATATCAAACAGTTATTCAACTTTAAATTTGTTGCATCAGCACAACTGTCTCAATCTAATTTAATCAATGTTGTCAAAAACTGTAGGTTTGTCATGAAAAAAAAAAAAAACGGTATAAACCTTTATTTGTTCCCCCAGCAGAAAATTCAATAAGTTCCAAAAAGCAAATATCTATAAAGATAGACAACTAAAAAGCTCAAGTACAAATATATTACATAAAATATTTTAAAAAGTCCATGATTTATGTTGCAGTTGTGGTTGTTAATGTGATGTTTTATTTTATAGAACTACTTACAAATTTGATTGAGTAAAGTCTTTGGTGTTTTGGTATAAAACACATCTTAGTTGAGGTGCATAATGTAATTTACAAATGATAAATAAAGTCCCTCCATGTTTTACAGGAGTTATCCAGCCAATCAGATGTGAATAAACCAAATCATATCACATTAGTACCTGTTATTGTACCAGACTTGATCTAGCAGTGGAAGGCCAGTAGCAGCGTATTTTATGATGCACTGGTGTCCACTTTAGGGGTCTATGCACCATTACAACATAAAAACCCATACTTATACAATAAAATTGCTTTTAAATAGCTGTCCACTGCAGTGGCCACTGTGTATGAAATAATTGAATGTTTGCATTTGATCTCACAGCACATCCTCAATGCACTTGACATAAATTACTGTTGTTATAATAATTTTTGGACAGATGCTTACTGTGTGGTAGTCGTACCAGCGTGCATTAGGAAGATAGCCTTCCACTTCCTTCACTTTCTTTTCAGAAGAAAAGAAGAAGAAGTCACACCAAAAGACACAACAGGGAAACAATAATCAGTAATCTATTCACGAGATAGTTAAAAGGATAAACACGCTATATATTTAATCTGTCTAATAAGAAAAAGAAAAATTCTAAAAGAATAAAAGTGTAAATTTATAAATGTACCTCGTCTAGAACAGGGGTGATAAGCAGAGCAGGTCCCCAGAGAAATTGTTTGTAAATGTCCCACGTAGTTTTGTCATTTACAAATCTGTGAGACATAAAGAAAAAAATATCACCCCTGGCTCAGAAATCTGGGAACGACAGGTCCGTCATCACTCTTAGCCTTAACGACTGTGTAAATACTTTTATTAGAATTCAGTGGTCTGAAGGTGTGACTTAGAACAACTCTTTAAATATGTACAACTTTATAGGAGTCTCTCCAGATGGATAAGTAAAGCTGTTGTATAGTATTTCACTCATGCAGGAATTGCCATGTGCAGATCTGTCCTGTGCAGGTGGCCTTCAGGAAGTAAAAATAACAACAGCTATCTAATGGTATTCTTCTTTTACTAACCTACTATGTCATGTATCCAAATAAAACAAATCCTGTGGATTACAGAGGTTAGCAGAATACATTTAAATTAGATGAGCATTAACTGAGCATTCTTTTATAGTCAACAATTGTGTGATAATACAGTAGTCCCACCCAGCTTATTTTTTTATGGCTCTAAAGATGTGTTAGCATTGACAGAATGTTGTCTCGTAAACTACTTCTCAATTTGACATATTCATTCACGATGAGCAACGCTAAAAATAAAAACTGGTTACCCAGTGGCAGTAAAGCATTTGGTGGTGATTTTGTTTTGTTTTGTGTGTGTGTATTCTCACTCGTGCAGCAGTGGTCTGATAACTGTGCTTCCTTTGGTGTGCGCCTCAAACATCAGAGTGTACAGGTATGGCAGGAGGGTGTAACGGATGTTGAGGACATCTCGAGACGCAGCAGCAAAGGTGTCATCCCAGGCCACAGGATCTTGTCTCTGACAGAAAATGAAACTCATAATTAATATTTTGTGTGGGGTCCCGCAGGGCGCCATTTTAGGGCCCCTCCCCTTCATGCTGTAACTGCTCCTTCTTGGCTCTGTTTTTAGAGAGAAAAAAAAGGGTGCTCCTTTCATTGCTACACAGAGGATACACAGATACAGTAGGTCCCACTAAATAAAAAGGGCTAACCCTCATGGACCCTGTTTTCATGTCTGGAGGACATAAAAGCCTGGATGGCTGTGAACTTCTTAAAGTTTAATGAGGGAAAGACTGGGGTGATGGTCTTTGGAAGCTGAGACTTCCAATGTTGGTTCCTTGGCCCAGTACATGTAGGCAAACTGTTACAAAAGTCAATGCTGGACTAAAGTTAGAAAATCACATCAGAGCAGTTGTTAAATCTAGCTTTTTCCATTTGAGGAAGCTGGCCAAAGTGAAGCCATTTCTTTTTCAGTGGCATGCCTTTGTGGCCACTCGGCTGGATTACTGAAACAGACTTTATAAAAGAATCAGTGATTCACGTGTCTCTCAGTTTCAGAGGGTACAGAATGCACAGCTTTTAACTGGCACATGAAAGTTTGGCCACATTTCCCGTTTTAGCCTCCCTGCACTGGCTGCCCATTCAGGGTTTATTTTTAAATTATTATATTTGCTTTTAAAGCTTTTGGACTTGCCCTGCCCTGTCTGTCCAAGTTGCTACATCCATACACCCCCTCTCCATTCCTCAGGTCAGCTGCTCCTGGACATGCTGAAGACAAAGCATAAGCTCTGATTTCGCTGTGGCATCTTCTAAACTATGGAACGACCTTCCCTTGAACATCAGACAGGCCTCTTCCCTATCTGTTTTAAAATCCCCTTTTCAAACCCATCTCTTCTCCCTGGCCTTTAACACTATCTGATGATGACTAAATATTTTAATCATTCTTTATCATCCGATTGATTTATTATGTGTAAAGCACTTGCTCCTGTGGGTGTTTAAAGTTCACTATAAAGCTGGTAGGTATGGTAATCAGAGAGAAAATCAATTACAAGCTTATGGTTAAAAGCATCCGTGCACATCAACTAAAATAAGTTATTTGGCAATATTTTTTTAAACTTTTGAGTGTTTTGTTTAATTCACTTACATTTGTTAGACAATAATTATATACATTTTGAGCTACAAATCAACTTGAACACTTGAGTTATTAAATTAGGGTATTATCAGAGTGTTTCTGAAATGACTAACCGGGTTCCCTTTGCTGTTGTGGTTGCGTGAGTACGGATAGAAAGCTCCAAGTTGCATCCAGCGAAGACACATCTCATATTCTGCTTTGTCAAAAAATCCACATATGTCCGCCCCAGTCTGAAACAATGTGACAAACAATGCATTAGGAATGCATTTGTTTTTTTAGAGCTTATGCAGCAGACATACTGTTACAATGGTGGCAATTGTTGTCCGTACAAATCTCAGAAAATGTCAAATTGTGATTTTGCTGGAAACCTGAAGAAAATAATCAACAGAATGATTCTTTATAAGAGATACAGGTGAGAGAAATTAATACAAATGGGCAACAAAGCAGATGTCAGCTAAGATTATTTAATCAACTATAGAGGTGATGGTAGACAAACACAAAGCCAATCAAATGGGACTGGGCTTGTTTTGACGTGCTTTAAATATTATTTTATGATTTTCATTGATCAGAGGATCAAGCAAACAAAATATTCACTTAAACAATTTAGAGTGGACACTGTGTCCTCAATAAGATTATGTTAAAACCCATGAGATGTTGATTCTTACATAAGAGATGCCAAACAGACTGAACTCCATCATGCCTGCAGGACAAAGAACAATGGTCAGTTCTGGACTCATTCTGGTGGAGACATGATTCTGTCAAATTAAAAATAATCCTGACAAATGTTGAAGTTTCATCAGTTGTGTATCTCTACAGATACCTATAATGGATTTAGACAGCTGGTCCCAGCGGGCAAAATTGTCTCCCAGCCAGTGTCCGGCCCATTTCCCACTGGAGGGGTAAGTTGACCTGGTCACCACTATTCCTCGCTTCCCTGTCACACTCAGCAGGGCACTGCACAGAGAAGAAACAGAGATGTCCTCTTGCACTTTGCACAATGCACTTTTATAAAGTTAATCTTGATCATAAAAATACAATAAGACCAGATTTCTGTGTAGATCATATGTGTCAAACTCAAGGCCCGGGGGCCAAATGTGGCCCTCGTTGACATCTTATTTGGCCCCCAAGATGTTATTTTAAATGTAAAATGCTTTGATTACTTCAATATTTTTTGTTGTAATCTTTGATTATGATGTCAAAAGTGCAACAGAGAACATCAAATGAGACTAATCAAACTCTTGTTGAAGAACCTGCAACCCAAAATATATGTTTGGTATCGAACTTGAGTTAATGTAGATTCTGAAACTGGCCCTAAGTTTGAAAAAGGGTTTAATTTTGGCCCCTTTTTGTAAGTGGATTTGACACTCCTGGTGTAGATCTATATGTTTTATCTTTATTTTTATGTTTGTTTTAACTGTTCGTCCACTAAAGCTTTCTACCTTTTCTTTTTTACTTTAAATTATTTTCTGTAGTCATTCATTGGAATGCCTCAGTTCACCCAGATGACACAGCCTATATGCTGTTTTCTGTTTAATAACTTTTGAAAATGTCTTGTCTCACACAATATCTTGACATGTCAAACAGTATCTGCCTTTGAAACTGAACAAATCAGGTCAGATGGCACAGCCACCAATGGTGTTAAAAACATGAAAGGGTATTTACTCGTAGGTAGGTTTGGTGTGGGACCATCCATAGAGGTTGTGGACATCGTAGTGCCTGACCTTCTTTCCATTGGTAAGTATGTGTTCACTGTTCATGCAAAGGGTCTTGTGGTTCAAGCCGAGTTGTTTGGACTCCAGGGCTTTAGGATTGACAAATACACACAGACAACCACAGAGTAATTTAAGGATCTTTTTCATCCATTTTAACTAAAGAAGACAATAACAAGTTTGCAAGTTTCTTACGTGGCATATATGGTGGATTTTCTAGAAGAGGATCACCAAGACACTTCCTTCCAACTGTGCCATGAACAAAACTGGCGGGTTCGTTCATGTCCTTTGTAGGGAGATGGGGTGAGAGTAGTAAAAAAATGACAGAAAATTCAGGACGAGTAGGTGGATACTTGAAATACGGCCTCATAATGATGGCGTAGATTGTCAAAAATAACAAACATTTTCTTCTTCAGTAAACTCACAATCCAAAGGCCATCAAACTTCATTGTATTCACAAAGAAATCATTGATTTCTTGATGCCACCAAGCTGCCGTTTGAGTGCGGAAGAAGTCTGGAAATGCCGTGTACGCCCTGTAGAGCTGGGACAGTCCAAAAATATCAGGAAGTGAAATGTTGACAGCTGAAATATCCCATGCTTTGATTTACAGTACACTATTTAGCCATATCATTACAACCACCTGATTATTGAATAGGTCTTCCTCTAACTTACTGGTGCATGAACAAACATCTGGTTTTTAATTCTGAGACATTAGCAATAAATCCTTTCACCCCAGTGATTGCTAGAATGTAGGTTTTCCTAGCAGAACATTACTTTTTAATAAAATAATGATTGTTACTAGTTTTACCTGAGTCTGAATGATGTGGCATACTGTTGTATGCCTACTGGTTTTTGTAATGTTTATATTTTCTAATATGCTGTACGATGTACTGTGGAAAGTAAAATGTATAAAAGCGTACCTCTACTTGTGTATCCCAGTCAAGATTGTCATCGACTGTGACATTAGGGAAATCTGGCCAGACCTTGAGGGAAAAAAGTTGTGAATCATATCTGTGTAAAAGTCATGCTTTTACAACTTTAAATCAGTGTTTTATTGATAAAGAGATCAGTTCCTTCCTACCTTTCCCCAAACTATTTCATCGCTGATGTCTTTGGGCCATTTGATGAAAACATCAGCTTCTTGCCCTCTTTTAAAAGCAGGATAATCTGTCTCATTTCCTGAAATGGCTGGATCCTGGAATCAAATCAATATAATAATAATATAATAATAATAATCATTTTATTTAAAAGCGCCTTTCATGACACCCAAGGACACTTAACAAACCAACACAGTGAATACAGAGCAAACATTATCAGCGACAAATTGAAATATAAAATACATAAAGGATATAAAATGGAAGATAAAAATACATTTAGTAAAGTTAATGATAAGCTAGTCTAAAGAGATGGGTTAAGGTTTTCAGGGCAGTCTTGAACAGAGAAAGGGAGGTGGTGTTTCGATACAATGCATACAATTTGCATGAGCACACTGGATCTACACTTCTATGTTAGTCATAAAGAATTAAATTATTTTTGAACATGTTACATATGGATGCATTGTAAGAACAAACTGTTTGCATTTAAGCATAACATATAGTTGTGTTGTTAAAATAATTGAATGCATTGATGTCAGAGTTGATATTTGTTAGTCTTTACTTGGAGCTGTACTGGTGCAACAACAGATGAGAAAGGAGTGTGGTTCTAATATTTTAAGGCTTATGTCAATACTTTTGATCATTTTTATTACCAGTAGTTAGATTTTATAAATACAGTATTACTCAAATGTAAATGTTGACCAAATAATTGCAAAAAAAAAAAGAGGTTTAAAGTGTATAAACACGTGTCCTTCTCTGACTGAATAATCTTGCTTACTGTGAACTTATAGAAGAGTTGTTACTTGTTTACATCAGGAAGGCATTACCAGAATGAAGATGAACCTCATTCCTTCTTCTCTCATCGAGTCAACCAGGGCAGGGAGTCCTTTAAAATCCGAGTCCAGCACAAAGTCCAGCTGACGCTCCATGTAGTCGATGTCTGCGTACTGAACATCCTGCAGCACATGTTCAAATCAGTTACTGCTAACTTGCTTCAATAGTTTTCTGCACACTGAGGTAACAAGTCACACAATGGTTTCTTCACTAGTATGGTGAGCTGCACTTTCACAATACTAGAGGATGTTATGTCCTTGTTTTTGCTTTTGGCTCCCATTTTTTCCCGTTGAGAAAAACAGATTTTCCGCTAAGCTCGCAAGTTGAGTTTGAAATGGTGAAAGTCATAAAACCAGTCCGCAAGCAGATACGAGTGTGGCCAGAGGGGTCTTCAGAGGCACTCCAGGACTGTTTTGACACCACAGATTGGGGTATGTTCAAAGAAGCTGCTACCACAAACAACAACACATGTCTCCAGGAGTACTCAGACACTGTATGTTCATACATCGCCAAGTGCATTGATGATGTTACCAACCTCAAAACCATCACTGTTCGGGCTAATCAGAAGCCATGGCTGACAGCTGAGGTTCACAGACTCCTGAAAGCCAGGAATGCTGCCTTCAAAGCGGGAGATCAGGTGGGCCTGAAGGCAGCCAAAAAGAACCTGACCCAGGGCATCAGTGAGGCCAAGAAGCAGTATTCCAAGAAAATAGCTCACCGTTTCAAGGACAGCAAGGATACACGCAGTCTGTGGCAGGGAATACAGACCATCACAGACTACAAACCCCCCCCCAGACCTGTGACAGCTCAACCTCTACGCTGAATGAACTGAATGAGTTCTTCGCTCGGTTTGAGGCAAGTAACAGCACACCTGCACATAAATTCCCCCCCTCTCCTGATGGCCAGGTGCTGGCGCTGTCCTCAGACAGCGTAAGGCGATCATTCATCAAGATTAACGCCCGGAAGGCCTCTGGTCCTGACAACATACCTGGTCGTGTGCTGAAGGACTGTGCAGGGGAACTCGCAGCGGTCTTCACGGACATCTTTAACATCTCACTGAGCCAGGCCATCGTCCCCACCTGTTTCAAAGCCACCACCATCATCCCTGTCCCAAAGAAGGCAACGCCCGCATGCCTCAATGACTATCGCCCAGTAGCACTCACCCCCATCCTGATGAAGTGCTTTGAACGGCTAGTCATGAAAAGCATCACATCTGTCCTCCCTGCCTCCCTGGATCCCTTCCAATTTGCATACCGACCTAATCGCTCAACCGACGATGCCATCTCCTCTGCCCTCCACACAGCTCTCACACATCTGGACACGAAGGACTCTTATGTTAGAATGCTGTTCATCGACTTCAGCTCGGCATTCAACACCATCATCCCCCAACAGCTCATCCATAAACTGGACAGTCTGGGGCTGAACACCTCAATGTGTAACTGGCTGCTAGACTTCCTGACCGGGAGACCACAGACAGTACGGATCGGGAGTAACACATCTAGCACCATCACATTGAACACAGGGGCCCCACAAGGATGTGTGCTGAGCCCCCTTCTATTCACCCTGCTAACACACGACTGCACACCATCGTACAGCTCCAACCACTTCATCAAGTTTGCGGACGACACAACAGTGGTAGGTCTCATCAGCAACAACGATGAGACGGACTACAGGAACGAGGTGAGCCGCTTGGCCTTGTGGTGCGGACACAACAATCTCACTCTCAACGTGGAGAAGACAAAGGAGATTGTCGTGGACTTCAGGAAGAGGGATGCACAACATGCCCCTCTGACCATCAACAGCACCGCAGTGGAGAGAGTGGACAGCACCAAGTTCCTGGGAGTGCACGTCTCAAAGGACCTGTCCTGGAGCAGGAACACTGCAGCACTGGCGAAGAAGGCTCACCAGCGCCTCTACTTTCTCCGCAAGCTGAAAAGGGCTGGAGCTTCAACCTCCATCATGTGCACCTTCTACAGAGGTGCCATAGAAAGTGTCCTGACCAGCTGCATCACTGTGTGGTTTGGTGCATGCACTGCATCCTGCCGCAAGAGCCTCCAGCGCATCGTGAAAGCAGCTGAGAAGATCGTCGGCACCTCCTTGCCCTCACTGCAGGACTTACACAGCAAACGCCTCACTCGGAAAGCCCACCGCATGGCAGGTGATCCCACACACCCACTACACAGCCGCTTTAGACTGCTGCCATCAGGGAGGAGACTGAGGAGTCTCCAGGCTCGTACCAGCAGACTGAGAGACAGCTCTGTTCATCAGGCAGTCAGAATGCTAAACACTCTGCCTGCTCTGCCTCCCCTCCCATTTGAACTGCCTTAACACAAAAAACACTCTGCCTGCTCTGCCCTCCCATTTGAACTGCCTTAACACAAAAAACTTTCTCACACATTGCCACTCAACAAAGTTTTTAACACTGGACTCTGTGTCATCAAACGGGTTGTTCACTGAACTCTCGGTCATGTGTTCATTCAGTTTGCACTACTTCTCATATTTGCACTAATGTTTGTATTACATTACTGCCTATAGTCATACTACTGTTTACATTCACTGTTTACATTTATTAATACTGTTTACATTTATTACTACTGCTTTACATTTATTACTACTGTTTACATTTACACTACTTTTGTCTACACTACTGCAGATACATATACAGCATTCTCTGACTAGCCTTATCTAAGGATGCCAAATGTGCCTTACTTCATATGCCACTTTGCCTCTATACCGGCATCAACTACCTCATACATATACTGTGTACATCAACTTATATGCTGCTGTGCCACTCTTTGCAAATGTCAACGCTAGAAACTTCAGTTTATTTTATAGATTTACGTTTTTATACTTTTCATACTACTGTACTATGCAAAAACTCAGGACAGTATTACACTTTTATTATTTCATTTTATGCTTATGTTCATTGGGTGTTTGGTGTTTCAGTGTTGGTGTAAATTTTCATACTTTTATACTATTATGAAAAAACTCAGGACAGTATTACACTTTTTTACTATTTTATGCTTATGTTTATTAAATGTTTTAGTGTTTAGTGTTTAGATGGTTACTGTTGCACCGAGGGACTGAGAGAAACGCAATTTCGGTCCTGTGTATGTCCTGTACATATTGCAGTTCTGACAATAAAGTTGACTTTGACTTTGACTTTGACTTTGAAATGCTCGGATTGTCTAATCTTAAAAAATAAATAATATATCTTTAAAATTAAAAATAGGTATTTTGAGTTATAAGAATACAGGATTATCGTTGGCGATTGTTAACTTTCGGAAGATTAAAAAATTTAAAGGCATTTTCTTGGGATAATGTATCAACATAATGTTTTTTGAATATCTTTATATTTTCAATTTGTTCACAACAATGTAGTACGGAGGGTGGAATGTGGCTAAATTAAATAAATAAATACATAATTAAATGTATCGTGACATTTCTTTATTTTGTGTTATTATTTACTAAAAGTGCATTTATTTATTTCATGGGACATTTAATTAATTAATTGTGTATTTAATAATTTAATTATATATTTAATTATGTTGGAGCTTAAATCTCGTTTATAATGCTTGACAAATGTAACTGTATAGTTTTGAGTTCATAGGTGGTACACTGAGATTCACTTAAAATGATAAAGGTATAGGTGTGATATTTAGTTTATTTTAATGATAAAGTGATTAACATGTAAGATTGATTAGAGCTTTTGAGTTATGATATTTCCCAGGAGCAGTGTATAATTTGGTGTTTTGATGATTACCTGTCTCCCTTTATGTCTCTCTAGTTCCTTTTCTGTAGTTTTGTACAAGTTTTGATTTTTGCAACAGAAGTAAAGTGTTCGACTTCACTAAGGATTCTGTGGAAATGTTATTCATGTTGTTAAGGATGAGGAGACACCTCAGAGGTACTGGTTTCAATCAATGATACCTACAGATTAATCGAATAACTAGAAAGCTCCTGGAGAAACTTTGATGGGGACTGCCTATATATATTAGTAAATTATTATTAATAATAAATGGTAATATTAATGATTATACATATTAATAATCAATACAATTTATTATTAATAATAATTATTAATATATTGTAATTTGTTAATTGTTATTAAATATTATCAATAATAAAAATTGATCATATTAATAATTAATATTAGTTATAAATATTAATTATAAATATTAATACTTATTTATATTAAAATAGATCATTATTAGCATTAATAATTAATGTCAATTATTATTATAAGTAATTATTAATAATAATAATAGGTGATAATAGGTAATAATAGGTGCATTCCTTGCTTGTTGAACCAAAATGGATACGGCACCGGGGATTGCGTTTCAGACTTGTTTTTTAGCACTAATTATCTAAAGTTTTATTTAAGCAAGGAAAATCAAGAACAGACTGTTCATTTGTAGCTGTGATGAAGCCTACAGTGGATAACAAAAAGCTTTCAGAATGTTTGTTCAGACCAAAACAGAAACGGAGAGGATTAACTGTGGTCTGTTATAAAACTAGTGTTTCTTTCAATACAGGTAAATAATACAGTGGTGTAAAACATTAACGGGTGTTTGCAGGGAAAAATCAGTAATAGTATATTTGTGATTTTGACTATTATTAAATTTAATTTTATGCATTACTGATCAAGATAATACAGAAAATAATCTTCTGCCACAGATTTGCAAACATTTATCTTGTATGGAACCATTTTATTTCAGTTATTGAAAAAGTGCTTACAACTCACATAGGGTATTCCTGCTACCCTCATGTCTTGGTACAGACTTTGTATTTCAGAGTCATTGGCGTATCCATAGCGACACAGTTGAAACCCAAGGGACCAATAGGCAGGTAGGACAGGTCGTCCAATCAGCTGTTAAAATAAAAATAGAGAAAAAAGTTTAAATGCTTCAGCTCAAAAATAGCTGCCCTGCACAAAAATGGGACGCAGTTCATTAAATGTCTTTGTTAGTTAGTGGATAGTGCAGTCACCCATCAAGAAAGTTGGAGGTTTGATTCAAGCAGTATGTAGTCACAGGTTGATGTGTCCCAGGGCAAAACACTGAAGTCATTGTTTCTGATGTGTGCCCAATCAGTGTATGAATTTAATCGAACGAAGACGCTGGTTAGCCTCTGAATGATTTACTCAGATTAGTTTTGTAGAGTGCTGTATGTGTGTGTGGATGAATAATGAGTGCACAGATTGTGTTGTAAAGCATTTTGAATGGCCTGACTGGCTAGAAAGATGCTTTGTAAATAAACTCCATTTACCATAAGCATGCATGTGGCGTGCTCTCAGAGCTGCTCTAAGGCCAAACCCAAAATCACATGTGAAATGAACCAGAGGTCTGACAAAACCTACAGCGGTGTACTCTTCCACAACCAGCTCAGGTGTAGGTCCCAGGACCATGTAGAAATCCAGGATGCCTCCAGTAGTGCGGTAGGTCAAAGATGGAGTCGGCTGGAAAGTCACATCTGGAAACAAAGCAGAGATACGAAGGTTTCTGACAATGTTTTGTAGGTTGCCGGCGCCGTCGCAGTATATGGGATTCATGTACTATAGGGGTAATAGCTCTAACCCTACATTTTAACATGTTAAATACTGATGTGAGATGTCTGCAGTTACTATTTTAGGACTGTCAAGAATGCTTTTTCACTGCAGTGAAAATGTTGCAACAATACAGTGATATTCTGATATATATTGTGTGTTACGATACCTGTATGTTGCAGTGTTTTTTAGGCCATAATACCCTGCCTTTAATGAACTTCCAGAAGTCGCAACACAGCTTCTGTGGTTCTAATTAAACTCCACAAGATTTAATGTTTAAGGGCTCTTTTATTCCTCAATTCTTTGGTTTTAAGGTTGGACTCAAATTAATTGCGATAGTGTCAGAATTAGGCATTAATTTGTGTTGTTAGAGGTTAAAATTATTTGCTACATATTACAGTAATGGGTAGTTGCCAAAAATACTTTAAAAAATATGTACTTGTATCAATCTATTGAACATTTTCTCTAGTAAAAAAGGATTCAGAAGATGAGAGACATAAATGGAGAATAACAAATTAATATTGTTTTCTATGTAAGCAAAGTGTATAAAAACCGACACAATAATATAATGTATAATAGGCATTGATCATCAGTTTGTGATATGTGTGGTGCATTTGTAAGTCTATAAACCCACAGTGTGTACAGCACAAACATCAATATGCAGTGGTAGGATTTTCTCACCCATAGCGTTACTGTTCAGCAGCAGCACCCCATGAGCATCAGCTGTGTTCTCAAGGCCCATATAGAAGGGATGAACTCCATAACAATTCATCTTGTACTGAAGCAGAAAGACAGAAAGAGCATTAAATGTGTAAAATTGTAGAATTTATAGGGGATGACCTGTGTGATCAGAATAGCTATGGCTGGGTTGTTCACCACTTTAACTCATGGCTGGCTACAGAGGTTTCTCATTAGTACTGTATAACTAAAAATGAAATGGAAAAAATCAAAGTCAAAAGTCAAAGTCAACTTTATTGTCAGATCTGCAATATGTACTGTACAGGACATACACAGGACCGAAATTGCGTTTCTCTCAGTCCCTCGGTGCAACAGTAAACATCTAAACATTGAAACACTGAAACATATAATAATAGACATAAGCATAAAATAGTAAAACTAACACTGTCCTGAGTTTTTTTGCATAGTGGTATAAGAGTATGAAAATTTACACCAACTCTAAAACTAAAACATTAAACATTTAATGAACATAATACTGTCCTGAGTTTTTGCATACTAGTATAAAAAAAGAGTATAAAAAGTATAACTAAAATAAACTAAAGGTTTCTAGCATTGACATTTGCAAAGTGGCAAAGCAGCGTATGAGTTAATGTACACAGTATATGTATGAGGTAGTAGTTGATGTTGTTATAGAGGCAAAAAGTGGCATATGCAGTAAGGCACATTGGGCATCCCTAAATAAGACCGTTCAGAGCACACTGTATATGTATCAGCAGTGGTGTAGATATTAGAGTAGTGTAAATGTAAACAGTAGTAATTACATGTAAGCAGTAGTAATAAAAGTAAACAGTATTAATAAATGTAAACAGAGAATGTAAACAGTATTATGATTATAGGCAGTGATGTAATACAAACATTAGTGCAAGTATGAGAAGTAGTGCAAACTGTATGAGCACATGACCGAGAGTTTAGTGAATAACCCGTTTGATGACACAGAGTCCAGTGTTAAAATCTTTGTGTTGAGTGGTAATGTGTGAGAAAGTTTTAGTGTTAAAGCAGTTCAAATGGGAGGGGAGGCAGAGCAGGCAGAGTGTTTAGCATCCTGACTGCAATGAAGCATCATCCTTGTTTTAGGTTCAAATGATGATGGAAGTTGTTGAAATAGAGCTGATGGAAAAGTGATGAGATGAAATCTGCCACATTTGAATCTCTCTGTCCTACAGTGAGCAACTGCTTGAAAGTCTGCTGCATAAGCCCTAAAACCACAGCTCAATGGCTCATAAGCTCCATCCATCCATCCATCCATCTTCTTCCGCTTATCCGGGGTCGGGTCGCGGGGGTAGCAGCCTAAGTAGGGAGGCCCAGACTTCCCTCTCCCCAGCCACTTGGAGCAGCTCCTCCGGGGGAATCCCAAGGCGTTCCCAGGCCAGCCGAGAAACATAGTCCCTCCAGCGTGTCCTGGGTCTTCCTCTGGGTCTCCTCCCGGTGGGACATGCCCGGAACACCTCACCAGGGAGGCGTCCAGGAGGCATCCTAACCAGATGCCCGAGCCACCTCAACTGGCTCCTCTCGATGTGGAGAAGCAGCGGCTCTACTCCGAGTCCCTCCCGGATGACTGAGCTTCTCACCCTATCTCTAAGGGAGAGTCCAGACACCCTGCGGAGAAAACTCATTTCAGCCGCTTGTATCCGAGATCTTGTTCTTTCGGTCATAACCCAAAGCTCATGACCATAGATGAGGGTGGGAACGTAGATCGATCGGTAAATTGAGAGCTTTGCCTTTTGACTCAGCTCTCTCTTCACCACGACAGACCGGTACAGCGCCCGCTTCACTGCGGACGCTGCACCTATCCGCCTATCGATCTCACGCTCCAGTTTTCCCTCATTCGTGAACAAGATCCCGAGATACTTAAACTCCTCCACTTGGGGCAGGACCTCCTCCCCGACCCGGAGAGGGCATGCTACCCTTTTCCGGCTCAAGACCATGGCCTCGGATTTGGAGGAACTGATCCTCATCCCGGCCGCATCACACTCGGCTGCAAACCGCTCCAGTGAAAGTTGTAAATCACGAACTGATGAAGCCAGTAGGACCACATCATCTGCAAAAAACAGAGAAGCGATTCTAAGGTCACCAAAACGGATCCTCTCAACACCTTGGCAAGCTCTGACACCGGTCGTACAGGGACCTAACAGCCCTTATCAAAGGGCCTGGTACCCCATACTCCCGGAGTACCCCCCACAGAACCCCCCGAGGGACGCGGTCGAATGCCTTCTCCAAGTCCACAAAGCACATGTAAACTGGTTGGGCAAACTCCCACGCACCCTCCAGGACCCTGTTGAGGGTGTAGAGCTGGTCCAGTGTTCCACGACCAGGACGAAAACTACACTGCTCCTCCTGAATCCGAGGTTCGACTATCCGACGGACCCTCCTCTCCACCAGGGAGGCTTAAGGCTCTAGGCTCATAAGCTCCATCATAGGAAAAAAAATTAGGAAACCCAAATCACAGTGAATGCTGAACCCTTCCTCAAATTCCATTTTTTCTGAACTTCTTTTTAAAATGTAAATCACTTAAATAAAATGTGCAAATATAATACTGTACAATACTGTGATGTACTGAGCTTGAAAACATTATTGGGACCCCGTGTACATAATCTCGTTTTCATCACATGTACCACATGCGGTGCAAATGACAACAAAGACTCTCTGACTCTGACTCTGACTGACTCTGATTCTTAGAAGCAGATGATGTGCAAACTTTGCACCCAAAGTGCCACAATAGATGATGAACACTACCTAGAATTTGATAGTTTAGGAAAATATATAAATTTATTAAATTAAATGAAACCAAGGGGCCAAGATGGTGTAGGGGCAAGGCAGCCGACTCAGGACCCAAAGGTCCCAGGCTTGATCCTGGGTCATTTCACACATCGTGGTGTCTCTGAGCAGGACATCACACCCCCAGGAGCCCCCAACAGCCGCCCACCGCCCCACCTGGTGGTGGATGGGTCAAATGCAGAGAGCCATTTTTGCCATTGTACAGTATGGAAACATACAATAATGAAAATACATACACATTATTATTATTTAAACAAAATGCTGACAGGTGAAAATGACAAATGTGACTGAGAAGCACTAGGGACATGGGAAAAAAGGTCAAAACACAAACACCTTGATAATGAACACAAAATGACTAAAATTGACAGTAAAAGCACACATATCAACAAAAAGTAAAAACAGAAATACTAATTAAATCTTTTCAAAGGATTTATTCATTAATTCATCTTTCTTGAACACACGTGCATGAAGAAGCAGCGTTGTGATTCACGTTGATACTCACACCAGGAGGCTGGTCCTTGGAGAACATACCCCAGGTGTGATAGTTCAGATCGTGTTTATAGGTGGGATGCTCCGTTTCTCCAAAGCCGTAGATGAACTCGGATGACAGCCGAGTCGACACTTGGATGAACATGTCTGAAAAGGTCAAACCTGGCACGGCAGAGTCCCAGCTAACAAAAAAAGAAACAGAAAATAATTCAACACTCCTGACTGGTTGGTCAGGACAAACAACAAGCTCAGCACTTCTGACCCACTTGTTTCATAAGAAACACTCACATCTTGGTTCCTGTGCTCTTCCTGATGACCTGGATGCCAAATGGCTTGGTGCTGATGGAGACCTTGTAAACCCTTTTGTTCTCATCAGTCTCAGGAGCACCAGGGACAGAGAGGGGCACTGGCACCTCGAAGCGTTCAGAAGTTGGATCCCAGATCTGGACACGAAGAGAGTGTTAGTGTGTTTGTGTGTCCGCCATGCAGGAGGGATGCTTTGGAATAAAGAAAACTGCCAGAGAATGAGCATGGAAACATCTTAACGGATGTAATAACAAAAACACACCTTGAACTGGAGCATGTGACTAGTGTGATACTGAATCTCAACACGGAGGTTGTTGATGTCTGGAGAGTCTGGACGACCGCTAGTTCTGTATTTCATGTTTCGAGTGATATCAGCGGTGATGCCAGAATTATTTTCTTTCATTGTTGTAACAGTGTAGCCATAGTCGCTTGGATAAAAGCACCAGGGCACACGGTCAATGCTGCTTGGCTACATGTGGATGAAAATGGGGGGTGGGAAATCAGGTGGACAGAGGATGGAAGATGGTTTGTAAATATGATCATCAGATTGAGCCATTCCTCACCTTCCAGGTGCAGCCGCGGGCTTTGCATTTGGCTTCATCTGCATTCTCTTCTGGATGGCAGTCAAAGCGTTGATAATCTTCAGCCATCGTGTCCCACTGAACCGCATAGGTCTGCCCGAGCATCAAGGACAGGCCATGCAGGAAAAGCACCTGTTCAAAGAACGCAAACAACTCAAAGTCTGCAGAAGTATCACAGCATGCACAAACATTTGGATCTGAGCACAACTTCACAGGTTTTATAGGCAGTTTTACAAATGAGTCTTTGTGAGTCCGTGTTTAATCTGGTCACTAGAGTTAGTCTGATCCATTGCGAGCTTGTGTGTACATTTTTTAAGCTGTGGTTCACTGAGTTTGTTGTGATAAAAGTGTCACGCAGGACAGACAAGATGCTAAGCGCTGATAATCTTCAGCCATCGTGTCCCACTGAACCGCATAGGTCTGCCCGAGCATCAAGGACAGGCCATGCAGGAAAAGCACCTGTTCAAAGAACGCAAACAACTCAAAGTCTGCAGAAGTATCACAGCATGCACAAACATTTGGATCTGAGCACAACTTCACAGGTTTTATAGGCAGTTTTACAAATGAGTCTTTGTGAGTCCGTGTTTAATCTGGTCACTAGAGTTAGTCTGATCCATTGCGAGCTTGTGTGTACATTTTTTAAGCTGTGGTTCACTGAGTTTGTTGTGATAAAAGTGTCACGCAGGACAGACAAGATGCTATAGCCAGAGTAGCACAAGAAAAGGACTGAAAACATTGGTTTCAGAGAGCGGAACAAAAAAAAAGACCCAATTTTAAAACTTAAAATAAAAACATAAAGGAGAAACTTCACACCTGTTGAACAGAAAACATTTTTGTTATGCAAACTGCAGGAGAGGGACAAAACACCAATTCAGACAATAAATGAATTATTACTCTCTGCAGATGGAATTTGTCTAACATAAAGTTCACTACTCTTTTAGCGTACGTGGATATAATAATTTTTGGCAGCTGTGAGCCATTTTCAAAAGCCAGACTGAGCTTAAGAGACTAAATGATTACCAGCATATTTATCCTCCAAGCCCATGAAATGATTACCACACTAAGCCATTAGGACTATATATAAGAACATGAGCTGCTGCCACAAACAAATGTGCACGTTGGAATAAACAAGCACTCAAACAACATCTCTACAGTTACTTCATTCCTGACACTTTTCAAACTCTTGCCTTTTGCTAATAACAAAACGTGTATAATCAATGAATACTTTTAAAAGTCAGCATCTGCAAATGCAAAGCCTATTAATGAAATTAAATTCAGTGTAACAAATAAGATACTCACCCATTGCACACTTTCAGCAGCAGACACCAACATAGTGAGGAAACATGAAGCTAAATGTTGACTCAAAAAGCTGACCTTAGCTGCTAAGGGTTTTGCTGTGTTTGCTAGTTACTTATCAACTTTGAAAGCTGTTTAGTGAAGCTGCCCTTGGACATGATGTTGTTCGAGCATTGTCCTTTCATGGTGTCATGATCTGTGGTTCGGCTCCACCTGCTCTCCTATGGGCACCTGCTCTGTCTGCACCAGGGGCCCCCTTCGGGGGCCAGGTAAGATTTTGCTGTTCCACCAGCAATTCATCCTGAGTGATGTTAGTGCAGGTCACTAATTGTAATTTTTGTCTCTCTGAGCCATCTGGTCCTCACATTCCTCGCCAGCCACTCCGGATCCAGTGAGCCCGGATCTTGACAAGAGGAGCCTGATAACTGAAAGATCTTCCTCCCATTCTGATTTTGAAAATTCTGGTAACAACAAGTAAACCTGCAGTCTGAGAGCGAAGTGATGTTAGGAAAATATGGAACAATAAGATCTTTAATATAAGATGGAACTAGGTTGTTGAGAGCTTTGTAGGTTAGAAGTAACATTTTAAATTCAATTCTGGATTTGACAGGGAGCCAATGGAGAGAAGCTAAAACTGGAGAGATATTATCTCTCCTACAAGCTCCAGTTGAGACTCTGGCAGCAACATTTTGGATTAACTGAAGACTTTTTAAAGAACTTTTTGGACACCCAGATAACAAAGCATTGCAATAGTCAATAGTGTTCAACTCTTGTCTCATCTGTGTTTAATTCCAATCACTACAGGTGTTTGTCGTTCCTCCTCATCAGTGTCTCTATTTACTTAGCCTCCTTGTGTCTTGTCATTTGTCTCTGGTTTGTCCTTACAATGGCTGTTGTGATTTGTCTACCTTCAAGTTCTCCATAAAGTAAATTAGCTGCCCCATTTGCATGTTGTTTTGTTTATTTACATGTTGTTTTGTTTATTTACAATCAACTTTAGTTACTTATTTTATCTGGAGTCTCCTGTTGCCATTCTTCACATGGGGTTCAACTCTCATCCAAGCCAGATAATGCTAGCTGATAGATAGCTAAGCTTTAGTCCATGTTGGCCAGATCTGAACTTAAAACAATAGTCCGTACATCCATCACAACCCGGCTAGACTACTGTAATGCGCTTTGTGTTGGGGTCAGTCAGGTGACCCTTTCACATCTCCAGCTTGTCCAAAATGCCTAAGTTTAGCTCTTAACAGGAACTCGTAGGTTTGAGCACATTTCACTGGTTTTACCCTCCCTTCACTGGCTCCCTGTGCGTGTCAGAATTGATTTTAAGATTCTCCTGTTGACATTTAAGTGCATTAATGGCCTTGCACCCTCATAACTCTCTGACCTACTTTAACCAGAGCAGAATCCTGCCGGAACAGGATCCGGGAACTCTCTTCTTTTGACAGGGTGCCTTCTGGCAACTGTTTGCTTGGCTCCAGTAACTCTCGGGGTTACTAATAAAGTTATGAACAAATATTATGCCTTGAATGAATAAAACTTATATTGCATAACTGAAAATAATTACATAAACACTCATTTTAAACACAACAGACAACACAACTTTTTAATATCACATATGACCATCTGCCCCTTCAAGTAAAGCATTTCCGCCTCTACGCTTGCAAAAATCTCTGCCCCTAAAAGAACGTGGGGGTAAGTGCCGAGCTAACCAGGCAGTCGTAAGTGGGAAAAATCTCAAAGGCAGCCGCCTGGAGGTTTCACATGTGGAGTTGGACGTGGGGGTGGGGGGTGCTTGACAGAAGCAGAGTGTTTACGGAAGTATGTAAACGCAGATGTTTAACAACCCGTTAAAATACATCAAAATGCAGGAAATTACATCTACTTCATTCAAAAGTTGCGTTCCGGCATCGATCAGTTTACAAATTAAGCCCTACCTTATGTTCCTTTTTGGGCACTGAGATCATGTGACCAGCTGCTTTTAGTTGTACCAAAAATCAGGCTGATTCTCAGAGGAAATCTGGCTTTTTCAGTCATTGGCCCTAAACTTTGGAACAATCTGAATCCTTCAGATAGAGCATCTTGCCAATTGGCTTTTCTATGTGAATGTTTTTTTACAGCGCCCTGACTGTTGTGAATTGGTGCAAATAAACTGAATTGAATTGAACATTAGACACGTCACTTCTTTCCCTGTTTTTAAATCTCTCCTTAAAACACACCTGTATTCACTGACGATTCACACAGTGGGATTTGATTTACTATTTCATTGTTTCTCATTGCTTTTGTGTTTTTATACTTGATGCTTTTAATTACATCTTGTTTTTATTTACTGCCTTATTGTTAAGCACTATATTAACAGCTGCTGTTTTAAATGTGCTTTATAAATACATTTCACTTGACTTGATTGGAAACTGTAAAACTAATCTGTAAAATGGCTGAACTATAACACAGTTGTGACACATTTGACATAAAATTTTGCACAAAATAGCTTGAGTGGTTTAGTAATTATCATCATTATTACATGCAAATTTGTCTCTATGAAATTTGACATTATAAGCATTACCTCCTTGGCTCCATCGTGGTGTATGTTGATGTTTGGCAGGACGGTGGTTGTCTCTGCATCAACATGAGTCACAGAAACTGACGTGGGAGGATAAGGCATGCCGAGGACTGTGATGTTCTCAAACCTGAGGTTGTTCGGGTCTCTATAGCCAGCACTGGTCACCTGCATGTTCAATATTCCCTGCATGGTGGCAGACACACACACACAGGGAATTTAAATGCAACAAAGGCACAACATAATCTCAAATTTTCAATTCTACATTAAAAAAATGCAATTTTTAAAGTTAATGGAGGAAACTGTGTGTAAAACTAAAAAAAAAATCATTAAACAACTCTTACAACAGACTTCCTATATGTGTGCCCTGAAAATTAAAGGAATCCTACACAAAGGACTGTACATTTATTTACTTGATCCAACAAAACCTTTGCAGCACAAAACAGATCAAGCTGAGTGACTAAAATAAAAAAGCCAACAACTCAGTGATTTTCTGCTTTGAATTTGAGCCCCAATCATGGAAAATATGCAGACATAATTTAAATAAATGATGTGAACATGGGGATAACTTACATTGTCAACAGAGAATTTGTAGTGGATAAAGTTGCCATTTTTGACCGTGTCTGTTAAAAAATAATAGCAGACGAAGATGATGTTTTGTGTTATTTTTGCCCTCACACATCAGTGACGCACTTGTTAGCCTTGCTTTGCGTCATTTGAAAACTTAAGCTGACTTGTGCAACTCTGAGCTCAAATAGAAAAGAGCTTTCACTGCAGGATTAATAAAAACTCTGACGGTAATCAGTGGTAATGACAGAAACACATTTTCTTGTACTGAGAGGAAAAGCATTACCTCGAGAATCCCCATCATCCCAGAAAAGCTCTCCGACAGCCTGGTTGCTATCATCAAGTGCAACGAGCAATCCCATAGGGTTTTGCCGACTAGAAAGAGCCACAGTTTAGAGAAATAATGACTAATAAACATTAAGGTTCATGCTCAATAATCCAGGTAAAAAAAAAAATCCAACAAAGTTAAGTTTGCTGGTGATAAGATGGTTTCTTGGGCCCGCCCTCTCCCCCATCAACTTCTCTGAGGCAGCCAAAGTTGTTCAAACATGAACTTTGATGAATGAATGCTTTGATTTGATAACCATCAAACTGGTTGGCCCACTATGGGAATGTGCTGCTCGTAGGACAGAGTGTTTGGGGGCTCCTCGGGCTGATGAAGTCCTTTTGATGAAGGACGAAACATCTCAACAACAACAACAACAACAACAAAAACTGTCCAGAGGACTTGACAACTTTGTTGGAATAACTAATAAACATATAAAATATGATATGTTGGACATGATGTATTTGTGGTTCTATATTTGTCATCTTTGTGTGCACACGCAAGCATCAGGTATCGGTGCTGCATGGAGTACCTGTGTGTGGTGGTGACCGCAGGTCTCTGTGTGGGGAGGATGGCGCCCCCTCGGATGTGTAATCCCAGTTTATCTCCAGGTAGGTACATTTCAACATGATTTTTGCGATCCGACAGTCGCTCCATCTATTTAATGAATCAAAACAACCAATTTATTCAATAAAACATTTACCCTTGCTGAGCTGTTTATGAGTGTGAACATTAAAATAAAGGGTTCTTCTGTAGATGATACACATAAAAAAGAACAATGGTGGAGAATGGAAATACTTTTACCGTCTCATAGTCGTACCACACGGCATCTGGAATATATGCCCGGACTCTGTCCACACCCTGACAGAACAAGAGATACTTTTTTTAAAAACTTTTATGGAAAAAGGTTTATCATTTCATCACTACAATGAAATATGTCAGCTTCCTCTGAATAGTACTTGAGTTTGTGATTAAAAATGTATTCTGCTCACTTTACAACCCTGGCTCTTAAATTTTACACAGCTAAACATAAGAAGAGAAGCTAATAAATGAAATTAGATAAATCCATTATGTTTTAACAAATGGTCCCTTAACTGATGATAATAATGCTAACAGTCGTCAACTACGTGTGTAGGATAAAGATTAAGAGGTCTATTTTTAATGAAAATTATGTTGTTTAAAAAAAGTGTCACATTTTAGTCATTTAAATTTGAATGAAATACTAAACACAGCCATCACAAGTCAAAAGGAGATTACATTAAACAGGAGGAGATAATTTTACATCAAATATTATTATGCTTTACTATTATTGTGAATGTTTGCTGACCGGATCCAGCACTGGTGTGATGAGCAGGTGTTTTCCCCAGAGAAACTGGAGGTCCACCTCCCAGGTAGCTTGGTCCGAGTAAAACCTTACGAGACAAAAAACATTAAATTATTATTTTTTATTCTTCTAACAATAAAAGCAAAAGTCATTGTTTGGGACATGGCTGACAACTTCAAGAAGACTCTTCTCTAAAACTGAATATAAATGTCACTTATATAGAAATCACTTGTTTATTTTAACTTTATTGTATCTTCTGCTACATTTTGACCTATTGTTAACTGCAGTGTTGCCTGAATCGATTGAAACTGAGACTTAAGGGACTGCTTATTGTTCACATTTATCAGTCATGATGTTTGAGGGGTTTATTTCTTCAGTCATTTCTATTTATTTTATTTACATCATTATGCATTCGGTACGTTTTCATTTTGCTTACTTGTCTCTGTGTCATTACTTCAGATCATCATGCACGCCTGTTCTTCATCTGCTCATTAGTCTCAGCTGCACTCATTTAGTCATCACCCCTCCCATCTAGGTTTACGCTCACTTTTCCATCATACTGGTTACTTCTGGTTGCAGCATCCAGTGCTTCTGATCATAGTTATAAAATGTTTTTTTTTTCAACCTCTTATTTATTCATTAAAGTCCTTCCCTATTCACTTTTTCTCTGTTCTAGTCTATGATTTTGGGTCATCTTGCTCACAGTGACTCAATGAATGTAGCTGAAGTTCTTGGTGTTTTTTGTTTGTTTGTTTGTCTGTTTGTTTATTTGTTTGTTTGCTTGTTTGTTTGTTTGTTTGTTTGTTTAGTGCAGAGCAATATTTTTAATTTGTGGAACATTTCATCAAAAGCATCCTCACTGGCGCTTGATTTTAGCTACTTTAAGCCATTTGCTGCTGCTGAACTCAGAAATGCTTGATTCTTATAGGTACTGTGATAATATGCACTACTGTGAAAAAAAAGACCCCAAAATGTACTTAAAATAACTTTACTCTGATTCAATTGGCAGTAGTTGTATTTTAACTTCCCTAATTAAAACTTTCAAACATTGAAAAAATGTTATCTTTAGACTCCTTTTAATTATTATTTTTTAACTGTGAAAATTTGCCCATGTTATATGAATGTTTATAATTTCTTACAGCCTTTAGGACTCACTTTATGTTACAAACTGGGACTTTATAGGAACTTTCCCAAATGCTCCTAACAAATGCTAGCCTGGTTAAAACCAGACCCTTGTCCTTCACTTCGCTTCGTACTAGGGTCTGGAGTTTCTCCATAGAGAACCGATTCTTGCTGGAGGCGTGGCCTCTGCTGAGGAACAAAACCATTGGATCTTAGAAAAATTTTGAACAGGGAAAGCATTCTGCTCCCTCCCCCTCAGAGCCATATATGGTCTGCTTCCCGTGCTCTGGTGAACTTGAGATCATCATCAGCTCCGCCTCCTGCTGCGCCTCCTCCACACGCCTCTCGCTGCCGCTGCATATTCTGTGTTTATATGTTAATAAAACGTTCTAAAAAATAAAATAAAACCATGGAGCGCTGGTCCAGAAGACCAGAAAATCTGCAGGGACTCGGGCAGCAACGTAAAACCCTAGTTTAATTCTCTCGTGACAACCTGAGGCATTTCCTCATCATTGCACTCAGCGGAGGGAGAGGAGGAGGAGGAGGAGGAGGAGGAGGAGGGAGGAGGGAGCGATCACTTGACTTTTGGCAAAAAAAACAAAAGAAAACTCCAGATAAGGGATTAAGAAGGGGAAATTAATACATTTGTGTCACATATAAAACAGTCCTGCATCGCTTTGCATCGCTTTGAATGAGAACATGCGAATGCTCGCTGGCTGCGCGCTGGGACAGGTGGGGGCGTGGGTTAGGGGCCAAAAACTCCGCCCCTTCTGTTCTCTGATTGGTCCGGTCAAAAATCTACCGGAGAAATCCTTCTCTATGGGAGAAGTCCCAGACGGAGCAGTGCAGGGAAATAGAATTGAGTGGAGCTGCGTAGGAAGGCGAGGGCCAGGCTAATAAAGTCCAGTCGTTTTTCTATTGAACATTTTTTGAACCCACCAAGAATATTTAAATACACTGAACCATGTGTTCAGCTTTAATGGCTGTACCCCAAAGTCAAACAGGTTACTGACTAGAGCAGGAGACCGAGACCATGCTACGTTACGTCACTTCCCTTTCATTTAAAGATCTTTTCTTTTTTTTTAAAATATCTTTATTGTTTAAAGACGTTAACGTGAGCACAAACTAATTCCTAAAGCAGTGAGAGACACATGGCGTAAAGAAGATAAAGTGTTATAGAAATATGCATGAAATCCTTGAGGGACTAACCGATAACATTGTTGTGCCTTTGACTGAACGATGACATCACAAAGATTTTGATGACATCACTGTGTTTTTTTAATGGAAGATGATATTCAATTCTATTCAAAAATACTTTATTCATCCCAAAGGGAAATTATTTGTTTTTGTAATGTTATCCTCATTTCATGAAGAGATGTCATAGATACTGATGGCTGTAGGCAGCAAGGATCTCATGTAAAGGTCCATCCCACAGTGGATCCTAAGAAACTGGCTGCGGATGCCGTACTTGTCCGTACACAAGACGATCCCGTTCTTTAGCTGTCATGAGCCGTGTTTCCCACTAGTGCCAGGATCTCAGTGGTCAGGCACTCGAGCACAGCTGGCAGGTAGATGAGAATGCGTCCACAGATCGTCCTTTCAACTCATTTGAGATTTGGGGCTGTAGTTGAGCTATTATTTGAGCTTTTCAGATGTTAATCAGTTGCTGTTGATTGTAGAAAACTGCCTTTGTTGCCATGGTTACGCACAAAAAAAGAACAAAGAAAGAAAACTGCATTGTTGCCATAGTTATGCATCATAACAAATGTCAGAAACTAAAAAAAGTTTTAATAAAACTCCTTCCAGCTGCACAGTATCCGATACCAGAGGAAACAATCATCCAAAAAATGTGATTTACATCCAGAAAAAGAGGAATTAAAGTTTCCAAAAGCAAAATCTCAGAATGAAAGTAACAGAGCTGCTCCAACATGCAGCCGGTGCATTTCTAGAATTCTTCTAGACATGACAAAGAGTTTGAATAAATGATGACATCACTGTGTGTTTTTTTTTTAATGAACGATGACATCACAAAGACTTGGAATGAATGATGACATCACTGTGTTTTAATTAATGAAAGATGACATCACAAAGCCTTTGAATGAATGATGACATCACTGTGCCTTTGATGTTAGGCTATATAAGAAAGCATTTTTACTCAAATCTCATAGACATTTGTTGAAGCGACATACGACACCGCATTTATTGTAGGTTATACTGTATATTGTTGAAAAATGGATCAAAGATCAAGGAAAAGCACGCTGATCACACTGAAGTACATGGAATGGACTTCTCAGACTCCACTGACCCGTGGGATTTCGTCATTCCCAGAAGACAAGCAAACCGAAAAACAAAGGTTTACAAAGAATCACCACGATGATTTGGCAGAACAAGTATATCTGAAAAATCTCAGAACACTTAAGGAACAAGAAGAACGCAAAGAGGAGTACAATAGGCGTTTACGTATGGATGCAGAGGTAGCCCTGCACGACCGCATGCAAAAAGACGAGAATGAAAAGCTGAAAAGAAAACATTTTCAGGAAAATTTAGACATGTGTGCTGCTATAGAAAAACGCAGAGAGAAGGAAAAAAAAGAAGCACTCAGAAAAACGTCTGAAGACGTAACGTTCTGGGCACACCAGCAGCCTCAAAAGCAGCCTCACAAGTCTGTCAAATTAAGACAAATTAACAGTGAAAGGGTTTGTGAGAAACTGCTTGCCTTACAGAGGGAAGAGGCAACTAAACAAGAAATACTGGAAAGAAAACGTTTAGAAGAACTGAAAGCTGCAAATGAGTCCCAAAAACTCAAGGAAAAAGAGAAAAGGGAATTAAAAAATGCGTCAACTCAGTCTATTTCTGAGCACAGAAAGGCAGCAATGAAATTTAAAGCAGAGGCGAAGCTTCGAGAGCAAATTCACGACAGAGAAATGAGAAAAGCCCTGATGGAGAACGACCGATTATTTGTTGAAAATGAAAAGGAAGCAGTGAAGAGAAGAAAGGAGGATTTTAAAAAGAATTTTTCTGACTACAATAAAGCTGTGGCAGAACAAAAACTGAGTCAGTCCAGAAAATACCAAAAAGGTGAAAGTTTTTCTGAAAAATCCGCACAGACAAAACTTCTGCCACAAGTTAAGAGGCCAACTGGTCAAATCAATTTTGCAAATGACTCAAAAAAATACACGCAAACCTCAACAAACACACACAATCACAGAAAAACACAATTTGTTGTGAATCTTCCAGTTTTACAAAATTCACAGCCAAAGTCTGATCTGCCAGTCAAATCACAATTCAAACGTTATTTGATACCAAATGCTGTAACTGAGAGCAGAAACCCAGCTCCCCCAACAAATGGCAGAAGAATTGTTAATCGACCAGCATCGAGGGTTACAGAGAACGATGGAAACCCCTATCCTCTGCATACTCCCAAATTGCGTCTTCCACAAATTCCAAATGCTGCAACTGGGAACAGAATCCCAGCTCCTCCACCTGGAGCGCCCAGGCAAACAAATGGCAGAAGAATTGCTAATCCACCAGCATCGAGGGTTACAGGTAGCAATGGAAACCCCGCTCTTCCTCTGCCCACTGCCAACTGTTCAGTTTCCAAATACTCGCGTCTTCCAAAAATATCAAATGCTGCAACTGGGAGCAGAAACCCAGCTCCTCCACCTGGTGCGCCCAGACAAACAAATGGCAGAAGAATTGCTAATCCACCAGCATCGAGGGTTACAGGTAACAATGGAAACCCCGCTCTTCCTCTGCCCACTCCCAACTGTTCAGTTTCCAAACACTTGCGTCTTCCAAAAATATCAAATGCTGATGCAAGTCCTTCAGATGACACGGAAGAAACGTATCCTGTCATAGAACTAAAACCGCATGTATATTACGGGAAAGACGGCGTTAAACGCTTTTTCTATTGTTTAGGTACCCCTGACCCCAAACTCCTGTTAACTCGTACACCACCTTGAAAGAAAAAAACAAAACAAATAACGAACAAAAGGAGGACCCCCAAATTGAACCTTCTGCTCCATAGGTCCCCGTGTGCATACAACTGGTCAGTGTGATGGTTACTCATTTAAAAATTGAATTAGTTTCCATCAAAACACACCAAACATCCACAACACAACATCACATTACTATCACCTCACAGCAAGGGGATTAAAATAGCATTGCGGTTTACTCCAGGTACTCTGGTTTATCCGTTACAAAAAAAAAAAAAATAGCAAGGACTCCCAAATCGAACCTTCTGCTCCATAGGTCCCCCTGTGCATACAGTTGGTCAGTGTGATGGTTACTCATTAAAAAATCTAATTAGTTTCCATCAAAACACACCAAACATCCACAACATCACATTACTATCACCTCACAGCAAGGGGATTATAATAACATTGTGGTTTACTCCAGGTACTCTGGTTTCCCCGTTAGAAAAAAATATATATATATACTGTATAGCAAGGACTCCCAAATCGAACCTTCTGCTCCATAGGTCCCCCGTACATACAATTGGTCAGTGTGATAGTTACTCATTTAAAAATCAAATTAGATTCCATCAAAACACACCAGACATCCACAACACAACATCACATTACTATCACCTCACAGTAAGGGGATTAAAATCACATTGCGGTTTACTCCAGGTACTCTGGTTTCCCCGTTAGAAAATAAATAAAATAATAATAATATAGCAAGGACTCTCAAATCGAACCTTCTGCTTCATAGGTCCCCCTATACATACAATTGGTCAGTGTGATGGTTACTCATTTAAAAATCAGATTAGTTTCCATCAAAACACACCAAACATCCACAACACAACATCACATTACTATCACCTCACAGCAAGGGGATTAGAATCAGATTGTGGTTTACTCCAGGTACTCTGGTTTCCCCATTAGAAAATATATATATATATATATATTGCAAGGACTCCCAAATCGAACCTTCTGCTTCATAGGTCCCCCTGTACATACAATTGGTCAGTGTGATGGTTACTCATTTAGAAATCAAATTAGTTTCCATCAAAACATACCTAACATCCATAACACAACATCACATTACTATCACCTCACAGCAAGGGGATTAGAATCACATTGTGGTTTACTCCAGGTACTCTGGTTTCCCCGTTAGAAAAAAAAAAATATATATATATATTGCAAGGACTCCCAAATCGAACCTTCTGCTCCATAGGTCCCCCTGTACATACAATTGGTCAGTGTGATGGTTACTCATTTAAAAATCAAATAAGTTTCCATCAAAACACATCAAACATCCACAACACAACATCACATTACTATCACCTCACAGCAAGGGGATTAAAGTAACATTGTGGTTTACTCCAGGTACTCTGGTTTCCCCGTTACAAAATAAATAAAATAATAATAATATACTGTAGCAAGGACTCCCAAATTGAACCTTCTGCTCCATAGGTCCCCCTGTACATACAATTGGTCAGTGTGATGGTTACTCATTTAGAAATCAAATTAGTTTCCATCAAAACACACCAAACATCCACAACACAACATCACATTACTATCACCTCACAGCAAGGGGATTAAAATAACATTGCGGTTTACTCCAGGTACTCTGGTTTCTTCGTTACAGAAGAAAAAAAAAATAGCAAGGACTCCCAAATCGAACCTTCTGCTCCATAGGTTCCCCTGTGCATACAGTTGGTCAGTGTGATGGCTACTCATTTAAAAATCAAATTAGTTTCCATCAAAACACACCAAACATCCACAACACAACATCACATTACTATCACCTCACAGCAAGGGGATTAAAATCACATTGGGCCTCATGCAAGAACATGTTCGTATTTTTATCCTAAATTTCTCTTACTTTTGTTCGTGCGAAGCGTTCGTACGAACATGCCACGTCAGATTCAACAAACTCTTCTATCCTCAGGAAAAGTGTGTAAATGAGTTGCGCAAATATGATGAATCCCACCTGTTCTATTCACCTGCTCGTGCACGCGGAGAGGTTATTTACATAATTCCCACCCCTCAAAACACCATATAAGGCTACGTTTCCTGCCTCAGACAGCAGGAAGTGTCCATTCATACAACATCGAGAAGTAAAAAGAAGAACTTTACGCGTTCGGAGATTGAAGTTCTGCTCTCAGTCGCGCTGTGGCGCACCGCTACCCCCCCCCCCCCGCAAGTGTCGGATGGTCAAATATTTTTAATTTTAGTGTAAACAACTGTGTTACATTATAGTTTCACTTATTCAGAAGAGCTGTGGCGCACCGCTACCCCCCCCACCCCCGCAAGTGTCGGATGGTCAAATATTTTTAATTTTAGTGTAAACAACTGTGTTACATTATAGTTTCACTTATTCAGAAGAGCTGTCGCGCACCGCTACCCGCTAATGGTTTGATCTGAAAATGGCTTCAAAAAAACGTCTCGCCGCAGCACTGTGCTCTATGACAGGAGGTGCACAGGAAAAGTCTGCGTTACCGAGATGGATGGAAAAATAAATGCCATGCTGCGCAAGACGCGTGCCAACATGTTTTGCAGCACAAATGAGTCATGTGCGCTCCTCCAGGCCATCGCGCAACCACATGTAGCAGGTTATATTTCGATTCAGATATAATTTGGACATTTATGGAGTGGTATTGCTTCCGATTGAGGAATGGGAATGCGTCAGGTGAAGGTGCTTTGATCCGTATGTGTGTACAGTCTATTGCTCCGATGGTGTTTGGCAGTCCAGCAATAGCATGAAAATCAGTCTTAATTTGTACTTGTTCTGCGGCAGTGTATGGGAATTTTATGTACCTGGGTGTTAATTTGAGGAGGGCTTTGATGACCAAGGGGAGCGCACGACTCACTGAAGCCTGCGCGACATACCAGACAAATTAAACTTAAAATTATAATTATAATTCAAACAGAATAACCTATTGTCAAGAATAATTATGGTGCGTGATTTTTTTAAACCCAAAATATTTTCTAAATAACTAAATATGAAGTTATTAGTGAAGGAAATCCGTCTGGATAACAGCGGACCGACTGCTCTTAAAATATACGACAGGTCTGGACCACACCTAAATTTTGTTCGTATCTGAAAAAAATCTTAGGATACGAAAACATTGTTGAATGCCACAAATGATCCTAAATCGCTCGTACGCACAGTTTAAGAACAAATCTGTGCATACGAACGGTTCTTGCATGAGGCCCATTGTGTTTTACTGCAGGTACTCTGGTTTCTCCGTTACANTATATATATATACATATATATATATATATATATATATATATATATATATATATATATATATATATATATATATATATATATATATATATATATATATATATATGTAACCTCATCAAATGGTGAATTCGTTCAGAATAAATCAGGTCTGCGTTGTGTTATTAAGGACCAGGAGACAGGATGAGGTGAAACGTTGTTTATCTGTACAGAACAGAATATGGACTGATCATAAATCAGGTTCATCACAGCGGGTACAGCACCTCATGCCCATCTCGTATGAACTGGCCAACTGCCGTATTTACAACATTAATATTAAACAGAAATACAAATAAATAAAATAATGTGTACCTGTACAGAACAGAATATGGACTGATCATAAATCAGGTTCATCACAGCGGGTACAGCACCTTATGAGGAAAATCATTTCATGTCAGCATCAAGCTAACATAATATTTTACTGGAGCGTTTAACTCAGTGGACCTACCTCATGCCCATCTCGTATGAACTGGCAATGAGATGTCTGTGTTCACAATATTTATAACCGCCAATCAGCCAGAGGGGGCGCTGTTTCACCCATTACACATGAACCTAAACTTGGAAGTAATGACAAGTGGAATTATATTCAATATTAACTATGTTACATATATATATATATATATATATATATATATATATGTATAGCAAGGACTCCCAAATCGGTCCCTCTGTACAAACAATTGGTCAGTGTGATGGTTACTCATTTAAAAATCAAATTAGTTTCCATCAAAACACATCAAACATCTACAACACAACGGCACATTACTTTGTACCACCTCACATCAAGGAAACAATGGCCCTCATGCACGAAAATGTTCTTATTCTTATCCTATATTTCTCCTACTTTTGTTCGTACGAAGCGTTCGTACGAACATGCCACGTCAGAACCAACAAACTCTTCTATCCACAGGAAAAGCGTGTAAACGGGCTGCTTAAAGGTGATGAATTCCACCTGTTCTACTCACCTGCGCGTGCTCGCGTGAGGGTAATTTACATAATTCCCACCCCTCATAACACCATATAAGGCCACGCTTCCTGCCTTCTGACAGCAGGAAGTGTCCATTCATTCAAACTCATGAAGTAAAAGGAGAACTTCACGCGTTCGGAGATCTGCTCTCAGTGGCGCTGTGGCGACCCCCCCACCCCCCCGCAGGTGTCGGATGGTCAAATATCTCTAATTTTAGTGTACTGTGTTACATTTAGTTTCACTTATTCAGAAGAGCGCACCGCTGCCCCCCCCCCCACCCCCCGCAAGTGTCGGATGTGTTTTTGAACAGAAGCATTTTAAAATGTCTCGAAACTACAGTTAACTTCATATTAATATTGTAGTGCATATGCTGTGTCTCCCGTGGGTCGTACAGTATCAGAAATCAAGAATAAATGGTTTGATCTGAAAATGGCTTCAAACAAACGTCTCGCCGCAGCACGGACAGGAGGTGGTCAGTCTGCGAGATCATGGATGAGCAGACACAAGACGCGCGATGATCCACACTCAGAACACAGATGACAGTGCGCCCGCAGTCAACAGGCAGCTTAAATAAAACATGACATGAAACGACTGAATAAGCTGGTTTCGCTTTTTCTCTGCGGTGCTGTGTGTGTGTGTGTGTGTGTGTGTGTGTGTGTGTGTGTGTGTGTGTGTGTCGACAGTGGCGCGCATGGTTGCGCGAGGCGCGTTGCGTGGCACAGGTGGTCGACATGAGTGGCGGGGGGGGGCGCGTGGCGTGGTTGCGTGGGGCGCGTTGCGTGGCACAGGTGGTCGACATGAGTGGCGCGGGGGGTCACGCGCGGGTGGCGCAGGGTGGTGGACGTGGGGTGGGGGGGGGTTGAAGCCGCTTTAATTATACCAATGTGGTTGCATTTAATTGTTTTTAAACTCTAAATATTTTCTAAATAACGAAATATGAAGTTATTCGTGGAGAAGATCCGTCTGGATGACAGCAGACTGACGCTCCTAAAATATACGACAGGTCTGGACCACTCGTAGATTTTGTTCGTATCTGAATAAATTCGTAGGATACGAAAACAGTGTTGGATGCCACAACTGATCCTAAATCACTCGTACGCACAGGATAAGCACATATCTGTGCGTACGAACGGTTTGTGCATGAGGCCCACTGTTCCCTCGCCCGGACGTGAGTCACCGGTGCCCCGCCACGCCCGGAAGTGGGGCAAGCTGGAGAGCGCCTGGTGGCTGCTCTGGTGAAAAATATTTATACTTAGTTTACTGAAATTAAATATATTAAATGAATTTTAGAAATTATAGAAAAGTACATTCTAAGTGTGCTATTTTGAAACAACTTATTTTGTACTTAGTATATTTTAGTTGCATTTAAATACAATTTAAATTATATTAAAAGTGTATTCAATCTATTTTAATGTACTAAATTCAATACAATTCAATTCAAAAACACTTTCTTGATCCCAAAGAGAAATTAAATGGTGTGTAACTCGTTATCCTCATTTCATGAAGATATGTTATAGATGCGGATGGCTGTAGGCAGGAAGGATCTCTTGTAAAGATCCATCCCACAGTGGATCCGAAGAAACTGGCCGCAGATGCCGTCCGATGCACCCAGACTCGGCAGGCCTCTCGGTTCCCCCATGCTCTAGGACTGCCTGAATGCTGGCCAGAACTCCTCTCAGAGCGATAGCCACTCCTCCCAGCAGCCTGCCGAGCTTTTTGTCACTGAGGACAGCCAACTGTAGGTGCCGGGGGACGATCCCATCCTTCCTCTGTCATGAGCCGTGTTTCCTGCTAGTTCCAGGATCTCAGTAGTCCGGTAGGTGGGCGTGGACTAAAAGGTTTTCAGTAAGGCGCTGACGCGCGAGAAAGATATCCAATAGGCGAGCCAAGGGTTCCGCCAATACTCATAGAATCTGGGGGTTACAATACGTAACCAACGTTTCCATCTCTTAACATCTTCACCATTTCTACATCCTCGATCTTCTTCTTTATTTCTTTTGACATCAGAATGGGGCTTATGTTACCCTGCCCTTCCTCACTTTTTAGTTTTAATATTATTTTAAATTCATCTCTCACTACTTTTCTTCTTACTACCCTTTCTTCATCCGAGCTGTTCCCCTCCAACTCTCTTTTATTACCCTGACTGTCCTTCGTCCCTTCCTCCATTGTATTTCTTCGTCGTCCTCTCCCTTTACCTACCGGTGTCCACTCCTCAAAATCCATGTCTGTCTCATCTCCTACCTGTGTTTCCATCCGAACCATTCACATACCAGTTTATGCCAGTTTCCGCCAGTTCCAAAGTTAAAAAAATGTATCAAATACCGATAATCCGTCCAAAAAGTTTTAAATTCTGCGCCCAACAGTTTCACTTCCGTCCTTCCTCTAGCTGAACACTCGGCGTCTTTCCACAATGAAGAGAAACAAATGCCACGACCAGTGTTGCCAGATCTTGTGATAGAAACAAGCAACTAGCGCCATGAAAACAAGCCCAAAAACCAGCCCAACTGGCAACCCACCATATTGTGTAAAACAGAGGCAGTTTTTAAACTGTATACAGGGAACCCTCGACTTATGTCACCCTCGACCTACAGCAACTCGGACTTACGAACGCGCTCCGAACGGCCATGTGCTCAGGCGATGTGCTCTGAGTTTCGACTTACAGACGAAATCCGGACTTACGAACGGCCATGTGCTCGGCCATGTGTTCTGGGTTTCGACTTACAGACGAAATCCGGACTTACGAACGGTCATGTGCTCGGCCATGTGCTCTGAGTTTCGACATACAGACGAAATCCGGACTTACGAACGACACGTGTTCTGAGCTTCGACTTACGTCTACGAACGGTCCGTAGGTCCGGAACTTGTTCTTAAGTCGAGGGTTCCTTGTAAACATACATTTATTATGGCATTACATATAAACAGCAAAATTATGCTCAACACTTTGAATAACATACTTTTACATTCTAAAAAAATAAATATACATTTTGCGTATGTAACATTAATTCAACTGTTATTTATACAAATTAATCACATTAATTACTTAATTTATCCCATCTGGGACTCATCTACTAGAGAGACCTGAATTTTACGAACGAAGAGTGATGACAACAATGGACAATGACAACAACAGACAATGACAACAACAGACAATGACAACAACAGACAATGACAACAACAGACAATGACAACAATGGACAATGACAACAACAGACAAACATAAAAGATGCATACAAAAAAAATTATATATATATATATATATA
>JBBPBX010000738.1:70525-111720 GCA_038048925.1 Garcialebias charrua | reverse complement strand
ACCAGGAAGAAATCCATTGAGAGTATTAAATCTCTTTTTCCACAAGGATGTCCTGGGAATCACCTCTTTCCCCAGATGTTCGTCATTTTCTGTCCTCTGCCATCCGGTTCAAGACGGCAAGGCCAGTGTGTTTGGCTTGCCTGTCTCCTTTGTTATATTTATGTTGTCTTTTACATCTGTAGCTCAAAGTGCAACTTTCAGACGGTGTATAATCATCAACACTTCATCAGCTTGAGCTCCTGCACTCTCACCTGTTCCTCATTCTATTCCCCAGGTGTTCATCATTGTCATCATTTTCTCTTTTAGTTTGTGTGAAAATAATTTCTTTCCTGTCTGTGGATTGTGCTCCCAAGCCTATCATGCTCTGTCTTCCTCCGTGTCACCCTGCTCCTCTTATTTATGTAAGTTTTGTGCCACGTCAGCCTTTGTTTGGTTTAGATTTTTTTTGTTTTGTTAATAAATTAGACATTATTCATTTTATCTTGGCGTTCCTTTGCATCCAGGGCCGGATTTAGGAGGATGGTGGCCCCTGGGCTTGAGTCATCTTGGGGGGCCCATGTATATATATACCGGAGTGTGTGTGTGTGTGTCCTTGTTTATGCTACGTTGTAAGGCCCAGTTTTCTGAGTTTTACCAAATTGTGAGGCCCAACTGGTTCTTATGGGGCCCAAAGCCCGGGCCCCATAAGAAGAAGTCCCGTTGGTGGGTTAGGGGTTAGGTTTAGGAATAAGGTGTGAATTGAGGATGTGTTAAGGTTAGGGTTAGGTATGCATTGGTAATGGTTAGGTTTAGGGTAAAGGTCAGGGTTAGGCTATAGAAATGAATGAAAAATGAATGGAAGTCAATGCAATGGCCCCACAAAGATAGTAAAACAAACCTGTGTGTGTGTGTGTGTGTGTGTGTGTGTGTGTGTGTGTGTGTGTGTGTGTGTGTGTGTGTGTGTGTGTGTATTATATATATATATATATATATATATATATATATATATATATATATATATGTTTGTTTGTTTTGCTTTGGTTCAGATGATGAGCAGAAAATGACTGAATAGTAAGTTTTCACAACTTACAACTTTAATATGCCAGTTGTCACAAACTACAAACAACCCTGAACTGGTTAAAGACAAAACCACATGTTAGGGTTTGAAACTAGAATATGATGCTTCCATCACAAAATAAAATCACTGAATAGCTATTGTTGCCTGGACTTCAACACAAACTTCCCTGCAACACGCTTGCAGCAACTTCATTTTTTCTCTTCCCTTGTTTCTTCACCTGGTTTGGGGGGCCCCAGCTCCATTTCTTCTACAGCCGCCCCTGCTTTCTCCTACACCAGCTCCTTTGCCTCCGTTCCTGCACTTTTTATTTCTCCATTCACCTCCACCTCCACTTTCTCTTCCTTATCACCAGCGGTGGGTGGGGGACCGGCTGCGCGCACCCCCCCTCCCCCGCCGGCAGCGGGAGGGGACCGGCCGCACACACCCCCTCCCTCCCCCGCCGGCAGCGGGAGGGGACCGGCCGCGCTGAAGCGAATAAAAGATAAAATCATCCAGTTTTACATGAAACCTAACAAGAACAGTTTTCTCCTTTGTGAGACAACGTGTTTGAGACTATCCGTTCACAAAAAAAACTTAGGGGGCGGGTCCGGAGGCTCTGGGGGGCCCTAAAATTCCGGGGCCCCGGGCTCAAGCCCCTGCATAAATCCGGCCCTGCTTGCATCTGTCTGTAAATTGGGTTCAGTAAACTACAAAAGCTGATAGAAATGTCCCAGAAAGTGTGCAGTGTGGTGAAGAGGTGCAAAAGCGAGTTTGGACAGGATGAAGTGGACAGGGGGAAAAAGTTTCAGGAGTGATTTTTGACAAAAGGGTGGAGAAAAGGTCAAAGTAAATGTTTACAAGACAGCGGTGAAACCAGTTGTGTTGTATGGTTTGTAGACGCTGATAAGGAGATAATAGACAGAACTAAACATTAATGTTGAGGTTCTCCTTGCGAGTGACAAGGATGGATAATGAGATCATCAGAGGTACAGCACAGGTTGAACAAGGAGGAGACTAAAATTTATGTTCCAGGAAAAAGACAAAAAGGAAGGCCAAAGATGCAGTTGGAGTGGACATAGAGGTAGTTGGAGTAAGCACAGAGGTTGCAGAGGACAGAAAGAGATGGAGGAGGAAGACTTGTTATGGAGTTCACTAAAGAGGGATCAGCCAAAAGAAGAAGAACAAATATATATCTCTGTGGAATAATTAATTATTTAAATGATTTGCTATTTTTGGGGAAAAACAACAAAGGAGACTGGAAAAAATGTACTTGATACTTTTTTTGATTTCTTTTATGGAGCAAAAGATCTCATGAAGTGAGATATTAATTTTTATTTTATCTACAGCCTGACAGCAGAAAATATTTGTAGGGGACATGAATGAATGAAACCAGCCACTAGGGAGCACAGTGTATCTCTTGTGCCGGTCCCAAGCCCGGGTAAATGGTGAGGGTTGTGTCAGGAATGGCATCCGATGAAAAACACTTGCCAAAACCATAATGCGAGTTCATCAAAGTGAAACCATACCGGATCGGTCGAGGCCCGGGTTAACAACGTCCGCCACCGGTGCTGTTGACAAACAGGGTGCCGGCGGAAATTGTACTACTGTTAGTCGAAGACCCCGAGGAGGGAAACGTGTCAGGAGACAGAGGGAGAAGAGGAAAGTGAAGAATGTAGGACTGAGGGTTGCAACTCTAAATGAGTAGACTGAGAAACAGCTTCTACCCTGAGGCTGTCAGACTCATGAATAAATAAATAATAAGAATAAACACTGCAAAATGTCACATCATACTGATACTGATCTGTTTCTTGTTGCTGCGTTCATCTGTGACCATCTGCTCATGTTCGTGCTGCTGTTTATAATGATGTTTTTCTACTACATTAGGGCTTAGTGTATTACTAGCTGATGTCTCTCTTAGTTAATCCTAGATGTTATTATTGTTTTTCTCTTGCATTTGTTGTTGGATGTAACTGGGACCCTGTGTACATAATCTCGTTTTCAACACATGTACTACATGCGGTGCAAATGACAATAAATTCTCTCTGACTCTGACTCTCTGACTCTAAATGTGGGGACAATGACAGGCAAAGGTAGAGAGCTGGCTGACATGATGCAGAGAAGAAAGGTAGATGTTTTATGTGTCCAAGAGACCAAGTGGAAGGGCAGCAAGGCTCGCAGTATTGGAGCAGGGTTCAAACTGTTTTACCATGGTGTGGATAGAAAGAGAAATGGAGTAGGGGTGGTCCTGAAGGAGGAGTTGGCAAAGAATGTAGTAGAGGTGAAGAGAGTGTCAGATAGGGTGATGTGTCTAAAGGTAGAAGTAGAAGGTCTGATGCTAAACATAGTAAGTGGTTATGCTCCACAGGTTGGATGTGATGAGGAGGAGAAAGATAAATTTTGGAAAGATTTGGATGAAGTGATAGAGAGTATTCCCAGGGAGGAAAGAGTGGTGATTGGAGCAGACCTGAATGGACATGTTGGTGAAGGAAACAGAGGGGATGAGGAAGTGATGGGTAGGTTTGGTGTCAAGGAAAGAAACCAGGAAGGACAGATGGTGGTGGATTTTGCCAAGAGAATGGAAATGGCTATAGTCAATACCTATTTCCAAAAGAGGGAGGAACATAGAGTGACCTATAAGAGTGGAGGAAGGAGTACACAGGTCGACTACATTCTGTGTAGAAGAGGAAACCTGAGGGAGATTGGAGACTGTAAGGTTGTGGCAGGGGAGAGCGTGGCCAGACAGCATCGGATGGTTGTGTGTAGAATGACTGTTGTTGCGAAGAAGAGAAAAAGAGTAAAATCAGAGAAGAAGACCAAATGGTGGAAGCTAAAGAAGGAACACTCTTAAAAATCAAACGACGATCTGTTCAGAGGATTTCATAAAATTTGTTGCTCAGACAGGAAATTCTAAATAGATCAGTACCAATGAGAAAATGTTTATCAAACCAATGATATCAACCCTTATTGTCAAAAAAAGGCGTCCAACGTGAATTATTTAATAAACTGGATTTGGAATTAGTTGTTGGCACAACAGAGTTGAAAGAGGAGCTGTTGCGCGTGCAGCTCGATGGGGTTTCCCAGGTTTTAGGACAGGGGCAGCCCCGGTCCTGCTGATACAGATTTAAACTATACATTGAATTTATAAATGTATATTCAATGTACAGTATTGTTTAAATCTGTATCTGTTGATCAAAACCAACAAGAATTACAACTCGGTGCCACAATCAAAAAAGAAACTAAAAAATGGGATTTCCCAGAATGCTTAGCGGTATATTAGTGTTCAATTATAGTTTAAATCTGTATCTGTTGATCAAATTCAACAAGAATTACAACCCATAGTGCCACAATCAAAACTAAAACTAAAAAATGGGGACTGTGTTGATTTCCCATAATGTTTAGCAGTATTTTAGACTAGTGTTCCGGGCTGCACCATGAGTCAGAAGGACGTCTGTGGTAGAGACCTGCCACTTGTATGCCATTAGTTTGTGTATTACTGTAGTGAGGCTCAGTGTCTTCTCTGGGTTTACCGCACACAATGTTAAGACTGAATTCACAGAGTTTCGTGCAACACATGTACTCTCCATTGAAGAACTTAATTATTACAGCCTCCTATATCTGAACGCCGATATTGGATCGGAAAAGTCTCGGTAACGGTCGATACCTAGATTTAGGAATCTGTATCAGATCGGATGTAAGAAAAGTGGATCGGTGCATCCCTACCAACAACATATATTTAATTGGTACAACGATGAAATTATACTTTAGAGAATTAAACCAACAACGCATATTTAATTGGTACAACAATGAAATTATACTTGAGAGAATCAAACCAACAACATATATTTAATTGGTACAATGATTAAATTATACTTGGCAAAATCAGATGGCAAACCATTGAGAAAACAAGAAATTCTTACTGCATAACGTTGCAATGTTTTTTTGAATCAGCTCAATTATTCTTTTTTAACAGTGAAGAATGTTGTGAGAAATTCAGAGACGAGCTGTTAAAGGCTCTGGGCGGTAAGAAAGAGCTTCCAAGTGACTGGGCTACTACAGCAACAGTAATTAGAGAGACAGGTAGGAAGGTACTTGGTGTGTCATCTGGACAGAGAATGGATGATAAGGAAACCTGGTGGTGGAATAGTGAAGTGCAGGACGCCATTCAAAGAAAGAGATTAGCCAAGAAGAAATATGACAGTGAGAGGACTGAAGAGAGGAGACAGGAATATAAGGAGATGGGACATAGAGCAAAGAGGGAAGTAGCTAAGGCAAAGCAGAGGGCGTACAATGAGTTGTATGGGAGACTGGACACTAAAGAGGGTGAGAAGGACTTGTACCGATTGGCAAGACAGAGGGATCAGGCTGGAAAGGATGTGCAGCAGGTTAGGCTTATTAAAGATGGGAATGGGAATGTTCTAACAAGTGAGGAGAGTGTGATGGGAAGATGGAAGGATTACTTTGAGGAGCTAATGAATGAAGAGAATGAAAGAGAAAGAAGAGTGGAGGTCATAGAAACTGTGGACCAGGAAGTGGGAAAGATTAGTGAGGGTGAAGTCTGGAAAGCTCTGAAAAGAATGAAGAAGGGGAAGGCAGTAGGACCTGATGACATACCAGTGGAGGTTTGGAAATGTCTTGGAGAGATGGCAGTGAGGTTTTTGACTCAAATATTTAATGGAATATTTGAGGGTGAGAAAATGCCTGAAGAATGGAGAAGAAGTGTGCTGGTTCCCATTTTTAAGAACAAGGGTGATGTACAGAGTTGTAGCAACTACAGGGGAATTAAGTTGATGAGCCACACAATGAAGATCTGGGAGAGAGTTGTGGAAGGAAGGCTTAGACAAGAGGTGACTATCTGTGAGCAGCAGTATGGTTTCATGCCAAGAAAGAGCACCACAGATGCCATCTTTGCTTTGAGGATGTTGATAGAGAAGTACAGAGAGGGTCAGAAAGAACTCCATTGTGTGTTTGTGGATTTAGAAAAAGCATATGACAGGGTGCCAAGAGAGGAGGTGTGGTATTGCATGAGGAAATCTGGAGTGGCAGAAAAGTATGTTAGACTGGTACAGGACATGTATGAGGACAGCAGGACAGTGGTGAGATGTGCTGTAGGAGTGACAGATAGCTTCAAGGTGGAGGTGGGATTGCATCAAGGATCGGCTCTGAGCCCCTTCTTGTTTGCTCTGGTGATGGACCGACTAACAGATGAGGTCAGGCAGGAATCCCCATGGACTATGATGTTTGCAGATGACATTGTGATATGTGGTGAGAACAGGGAACAGGTGGAAGAGAACTTGGAGAGGTGGAGGTATTCACTTGAAAGAAGAGGAATGAAAGTCAGCCGTAGTAAGACAGAGTACATGTGTGAATGAGAGGGGCCCAGTGGAACAGTGAGGCTACAAGGAGCAGAGGTCACAAAGGTGCAGGACTTCAAGTACCGGGTCCACTGTCCAGGAAAATGGGAAATGTGGTAAAGAGGTGAAAAAGAGAGTCCAGGATGGAGTGGATGGAAAAAAGTTTCAGGTGTGATTTGTGACAAAAAAGGTGTTAGCAAAGGTCAAAGGAAAAGTTTACAAGACAGTGGTGAGACCAGCTATATTGTATGGTCTGGAGACAGTGGCATTGACAAAAAGACAGGAGAAAGAACTGGAAGTAGCAGAAATAAAGATGCTGAGGTTCTCCTTAGGAGTGACAAGGGTGGATAGGATCAGGAATGAGATCATCAGAGGTACAACACATGTTGAACAACTGGGAGATAAAGTTAGGGAGGCCAGACTGAGATGGTTTGGACATGTCCAGAGGAGGGACAGTGGGTATATTGGTAGAAGGATGTTAGAAATGCAGCTGCCAGGAAAAAGACACAGAGGGAGGCCAAAGAGGAGATATATGGATGCAGTTAGAGAGGACATGAAGGTAGTTGGAGTGAGGACAGAGGATGCAGAGGACAGAGTGAGGTGGAGGAGGATGACTCGCTGTGGCGACCACTGAAAAGGGAAAAGCCGAAAGAAGAAGAAGAAGAAGAAGAAGAATGAATGAATAGACATTTGCTTCTTATCAAAAAATTTATATCAACAACACCAGTTTAGGTAAAATAACTGAAGACATTTAGATGGCAAAATTGACTTCATGTTGTAAAGACAATCTTTTATTTTCCATCACAAAAATAATCTTTTTCATGTTATGCAAAGATAGTAAACATGAACACATTTGTCACTCACCTAAAACTCCTTCAGTGTTGTCTGCAGATGGTCTCTGTCTTAAAACTGGCCAAAGGAATTTCTCGCCGTCCTTCTCATGAACTAAAATGATGACCCGCCCGTCTTCAACAGCAACGTCTATTTCTTTGTCTCTCTTGACCACTGTCACACTGGAAACATGTACGCAACCAGGAATTAGCCTAACTTCTGTATTAGTCTTGAGGAACTTTTATACAATCACAGCAATTTTTATTTTATTTTATCCATGCTCGGGTTGTGCAGGTGCAGATCTGGGCAGTATGAGGTTTGACTTTATGGACCATAAACCAACTTTATGTTGCATCAAAGCAGGTACGAGAAAGTAAGGACATTTTTAAAACTAGGAATATGTTTAGCTAGATTTGTTTTTGGCGTAAGTAAAATGTCCTGGGAGGCTTTATAGGTGAGATTTACTTATAGTACGATTACAAAAATATTCACAAAGGTCCAACTTTTGGTACCTGAGGGTACGACCCCAGATGAAAGTTTAGAAAATGAAAGCCTCTCAGAGAAATGTGCCAGGCGTCTCAGTCCAGAATCATTAGGTCAACAGACAACAGTGCTAATCAACTTTTGTGCAGCTTATTTAAATACTGAATAAAAATTGTAAACAATGTTTTGTTTTTACTGTGTTTGCCAACCTCCAATAAAATATGACATGATGATCTTATATTTTAATTTTTTTAATTTGTCCTTTTTTTATACAGGTAGTTTCATTGAGCCACGAGAACTCATTTTCAAGAGAGACCTGTTAGGGAGCAGATGGTGGGGGTTAAGGGCCTTGCTCATAATCAGATGAATTTGAGCTTATAATCAGATGTTTATTACCCACAGATACAAATCAGATTTAAATAACCTTTGTTAAATTATTTATTCCATACATGGACCTGTATTTGATTGTCTGTTATATCACTGTGTTTGGCCCAGTCACATTACACACGACTTACAGATAGTGCACTGATACCCAACCAATCTACACATGAAAGATCCAACCATTGTTGTTTTTTTAGCTCCATTGTTACATACATGCATTTGTTGAGCTGACTGCCACTATAAGCTTGTGATAAAATGTTAAGTTTGTAATTGATATGACTTGTTATTAATGTGGCAAGGCAGTGGTTAGAGCTGTTGCTTCACAGCAAGAAGGTTGCAGGTTTGCCTCCTGGCTTTCTGTATGGAGGTTGTATGTTCTCCATGTGCACGTTAGGGTTTCCTCCTACAAACCAAATACATGCATGCTTGGTTTGTACATATAAACCAGTCCCTTGGTGTGAGTTAGACAGTGAATACTTGTTTGTCCCATTGGTCCCTACATGTCCCTGTGATGGACATGTCCAGTGTGTACCCCGCTTCTTACATAATGGCTGCTGGAGATAGTTTAATTCAATTCATCTATATAGCGCCAAGTCACAACAAAAGTTGTCTCAGGGCACTAAACAGAAATATTAATATATAAAGTAAGTTAACAGAAACATTCATATTTAAAAATAATAATTTAACACCATTTATCTGAGGAACAGACTGCTTTGAGTATGACCTCATCACAGAACTCTCATCTTGAGCAAGCATAAAGGTGACAGTGGAAAGGAACAACTCCCTCATGAGGAAGACCTTTAGCAGAACCAGGATCAGGACAAATAGCCATCTGCTTCGACCGGCTGGGTTTGGTAGGAACAGATAATACAGTCGAGAATCATGTTAAGATAGAAATAAACTATTCAATTTTAAGTATGCTGGTGAAGATTCTCAGTCATCCAGGACATGATAAATTCAAAAAAGTTCATTACCAAAAAAAAAACCTGGACTTTATTTGTAACATAAGACGTTTTGCTCCTCATCCGAGGAGCTTTCTCACTTCAAAGTGCAGAGAGTGTGAGGTTCAGGTTTTAAAGGCTGAGACACACATAAATACACACATACAGTATGTAGACTGAAATTCAATTTTAACAATTTATTTGTAAGAAATGTGGTCAATTTGTCCTCTAGTAATCTAAGCTCAAGACAGCATGACAAGCTGACCTGAACTATAGGCTTTTTTTTAAAGGAAAGTCTTAAGCCCAGTCTTAAACACCAACTCCCCATGATCCAGAAAGGAAAAGCAGCTAAAGAAAAAATGGGAGAATGTTACTCATATCTTGTTTAAAAACCACATGTAACTATGCCCATAAGCACTGTAACTCTGATATGCTTCATAATAAATAAACATTGTCTTCTAAAACACTTCTGACCGTTGTTTCTGTTCAAGCTCACCTTCCAGCTGTGATGGGATCCAGTCCTGTGTGACGTGTTGTAGACTGTCCATCTCGAAGAGTGACTCCCTCTGTGTCAACCTCAACATGTTGGTCACGTCCAACATGGATGACGATCATTTTAAAGCCTCCATCTGTTACTGAATCCAGCTCACCGTTCATATAAAGCTCTGATACAACAGATCAAATAAACATCACAATGTGAATCAGGACATCAGTATGAGAAATTAAAAACTGCAAGCAGATAAATGAGACAACTTTGTTCAATGGTGCACAGATAATTAATACTGACCCTTGCTGGGATGGTGAAAAAGTTTCAGGATGGCAGCGCCTTTGACGTCAAAGCACAACGGCTGAGACTGATTCTCAGCTTTCAGTAAAAATCTGTGGGAAACAGAAGCTAGAACAAAAGAGAAACACCATGTTAGATCACAAATGTCATCAAAATAAAAGCTTTTACTTCCAAACAACAGTTTAACTGAAGTCACAGTCAAGCAAATATAATGACTATTCAATTTACATTTGTCATATTTTGTTGGAGTTACATGTTCCTCACAAGCAAATCTCGACAGCAAAACTGAAACCAGTGTAAAATTCCACCAAAAGTAAAAATGAATATATAATAATAATAATTTAGATTTCAAGAGCTAAAAACAGAAAAAAATAGCCTACTTTTAAGGAAAGCACAACAGCAAAGCATAGAATAAAACAAATACAACTCCCCCCACCCCCCAAAAAAATGTTTTTAGACTTAGCTACTATTGTATTTTGTTGCTTTATTTAAAAAAACATAACTTTTCTTAAATTGTGTAACATTTCAGTAAATAATCAAAGTATAATATTTGAAACACTGTACCAGACGTTGGCATCACAGGAACAATATCCTCGTGAAAACTGTCCTCACTGGTGGCGTAAAAAATGCCCTCATTAACCCTGCTTCTGGAAGGTACAAAACCTGCAAGCAAGGATTTTTAAATGTTCAGATATTCTGCTCCAACCAAGATTCAACCTCGCAGGGCCTTGACTGTTTAAAACATATTGTATTAACAGATGAAAATAATGTTTTAAATGTCTGCTACATTTTCAATTCATGAACACTCAGTAGTAACCCGAAATGTACTAGACAAGATTTTCATTGTACTGAAAGTTGCATCTGGATGGTGCCTGTTTCCAATACTAAACTGAACTAAACTGAACTAAATCTAAAAATATTTAAGACGCGTTCAATGAAAATATTTACCTGATAACAGTAGATCATGCTGATGATGACCTTTAACACAAACAGTAACATTTTAAAACTAATTTTTTGACAAAATACGAACAAAAACACAACAAAGGTATACAAGAATATGATCTGATTTACCTTCTAAAAAAATCTGTATTAATCTGTTTGAATTACTGAAGGAGTGTTTTCATGAAATGAACAAACATTACAAGAGTAAACACATTACTGGCTTCTCCACACCGAGAGGAGCCAGTTGAGGTGGCTCGGGCATCTGGTTAGGATGCCTCCTGGACGCCTCCCTGGTGAGGTGTTCCGGGCATGTCCCACCGGGAGGAGACCCAGAGGAAGACCCAGGACACGCTGGAGGGACTATGTTTCTCGGCTGGCCTGGGAACGCCTTGGGATTCCCCCAGAGGAGCTGCTCCAAGTGGCTGGGGAGAGGGAAGTCTGGGCCTCCCTACTTAGGCTGCTACCCCCGCGACCCGACCCCGGATAAGCGGAAGAAAATGGATGGATGGATGGATGGACATCTACCTTATAATGTTTTGCTAGTTTTTTGGTACTTTGTTAAAAAAATGTATTTCTCTCTTTTGTTTTTCTATTGTTTATTGTTTAAGAAAATTCGACCATTGCTGTTCATCATTCTTTAGTTTATAGCAGGTCGCTTTTGTAAATGAGTCCACGAGGCTCAATGAGATTTACCTGACTAAATAAAGGTTGAATGAATTTGTACAGATTATTATGTTTTGTTTTGTTGTGATAACAATTTCATAGTTACTAGTTTGCACATTATTGTTAATTAATTTCCAAACACTAATATACATTTTGTGAGGTGTTGCTCTTAACAGAGAGATAATTTCACTTTGAGGAACAAAAGATTGAAAGAAAGTGTTACCAGGAAGGTCAGGATGATCAGGAGGGCTGTGATGATCATATAAAGGCATTAAAGGTAAACCAGGATGATGAGGACGACGTGGACGACTTTGAACATGATCAGGGTAAAAAGGAACAGAAACAATCTTCCTTGAAACTGGTACTAGAAAGGAAAGGCATAAAATGAAAATACTCTTGTAAATCTGCACAACGTTAGAAAGAATAATACATTTGTTTACACACTACAACATGACTTTGGATGAAACTCCTTAATGTTTTCTTGTTGATCAATTGATCAATCTTGTTGTATGGTAAACACATCTACATTCAAATGATGTCAAATAAATTTTGTTATTAAGTTCATGCTGCAATTTTATTTTATTTTTTCGTTTTATAGTTTACACTGTTCAATAAACTGAGGACAGTGTAAACGAGAAAACTCTCAATTAAATGCAGTTTATAGATGTAACTCCAAGTCACAACAGAACTTGTCTCGGGGCACTGTAATAAAACATTCACATGCATCAAAAAGCCCATTAGGAAAGTTCTCTATCTAAGGAAGCCAGCAGACTGCGTTGAGTTTTCAATTTGCTGCAGTCTCCAATCCTGAGCAAGCACAAAGGCAACAGTGGAAAGGAAAAACTCCCTTTTAACAGGAAGAAACCTCCAGCATTGTTATTCATTTTATCCAAAGAAATGTTTTATACATGAAAAAACATGTTTTCAGGAAAAGTGCAATGAGACTTTTTGACTTCAGCCAAATACAATAAGTTGTTTAGTTTCAGAGTCAGTCGGGTTTGATAGTAAAACATGTACTCACTACATACCTGATGTCTAAATATTCATTACTAAAAACTGGGTCATTGGTTATTTATTTTACCGCAACAATTGACATGCTTTATATAACCCACATTGTCGTTTTGTATTAATTACATTGACATTTTTCATGCAGACACTTCTTACTATTTGCTTGTTGATGGATACCTGTATGCGTTGGTGATAATACTCTTGCGAGGTGATATCTTGTGGGTTGACTATAAAGTACATGAGCTTGAGATCCTTCAACTTCCCCCTCCTTTGGTTTGTGAAGGACTTGTGTGTTCTCTCCCTCAGGCTTGGTGACCACCATGGATGTGAGTGGAGTCACAAAGTTGTACTTCAGAGACAGCTCCAGAACCATGTTCCTCACGTTTTCTTTCTCAGGTCCAGAAAACAGCAACCTGCATCACAACATCTTGTTAAAGTAAAACAGCTAAGACAAGCAACAAGAAATGATGACCACATTGGTTATTTTGTACCACGTATGGTTTCCTTTCACCCCCCACCACCTCACCCCACAACGCACACACACACATTCGCTGGCCACTTTCTAAGATTCACTTGTTCAGTTACTTGTTATGGCAGCAACTCACTGCCTTCAGGCATGTAGACGTGGTGAAGATGACTTGCTGAAGTCCAAACTGAGCTTCAGATTCGGGAAGAACGGGGATTTAGGTGACTTTCAATATGGCGTTGTTGTTGGTGCCAGACAGGTTAAATTAAGTATTTCCAAAACTTCAAATCTACTGGGATTTTTACACACAATCATATCTAGTGTTCAAAAAAATTGTATAATAATAATAATAACTACACAAAGTGTGACATTTGTGTGAACAGCAAAGCTGTATTAATATCAGAGGTCAGAGGAGAATGGGTAGACTGACTGAAGATGGCAAAAAGAGAGGACACTTTATGTTTATCAAGATTTTAATTTATGGTTGTTTAGTTTTTGTTTATTTGTTTGTTTGTTATTATCTTTTTACTATCTATCTTTTGTTAAGCACCTGAGCCAACAGGTTATTATTTAATTTGTTATGAATGTGATATATTAAATGGTAATGGTGAGATGGGTCTGCCTGTCTGCATCTCCCAGTGTTTCTCTATTCCTTGTGTCTCTGCTCCTGTGCACACCTGACCTGAATCCTAATCACTCCAGGTGTTAACCCACTTGTCTCATTAGTGTCTGTATTTAGTCTGTGTGTTTTCACTCTTCTGGTATCTGAGCATTGTCCCTTCCACAGTGTCATGGTCTGTATCTGCTCTCTCTTTTCTCCAACAAGGAAGTTTTTGTCTGCCCTGTCCACTCTCTTTTTGTTTTGCAAAATAAATGTTAATTTTACTTACATTATCTTGGAGTTCCTTGTGATCAGCCTGCACGTGGATTCAACATAAATCAGATCATGTCAAAATGCCTGGATCAAAAACTGATTTCAGCAGGTTGCCGGCTTGTTGCTTGTTCAACTTACAAGTTCATTCTACAATAAACCCTGATTTTTTTTTGCTGTTGTCACAGATTTCAAGATCTATTTTATTTACCGTAATCAGTTTGAATATGCACTGTCTGCTGAGCGCACCAGCTGAGCTAGGTGAAGCTGGCACCCTGCACCCACGTCAAAAATTCCAGTAAATACAATGAGTGGTTAGTGCTATGTTTGTGCTGGTTTGTGCTGTTAAAATGTTTGATTGCTGCTTTGGATTCTGAAGCACAGCTGAAGGTGGATAAAGACGCTTCATCCCTGCGGGACATGCAGCGTCTCTCCTGCAGGAGCGTGTTCGTGAGCTGCTGGGGCGCCTGCTACATCCACTCCACAGACATGGACAACGACTCCTCTCTTTGTATTTTTAATAAATAATGAAAATAAAAATGTGCAATGACTTTGGAATTTTACGGGCGGAGATATGAGCTGACGGATTTTATTGAAGAGTTGCGGAATGCACACAGTGAAAATGACGGAGTTCCCGGATCTTTTTCTGGCAGGATCTGGCTCAAATTAAGCATTGCTAATAGTTGAAAATTAAATAGGTGACAAACAGGTAAAATACTTTGACTGACTGACTGACTGACTGACGTTTCTGTTCCTGTGTAAAGCATTTTACTGCGGGCTAGTTAAACTTTTGTTTTTTTAACTTTTTTTTCTTCCTTGTGTGTCTGTAAAAATTTACGGAGTATTGCTTGCTAAGTGCTGATAAGTCGTTCTGTCAGAAGGGAGAAGAAAAGAGAAAGAGGGAGTAAAAAAGGGGAAAAAGTGAGTGAAAAGGTACATGCACAAAAAGGTCACGTTTAGCTGCAAGTGAGCAGATCTTAAAACAAATCATAAACTTTAAATGAAAAGGTAAAATGAAGTCTGTAATTAAAATCAAATATTAATACAAATACTGTAAATAATTTATTTATTTATTTTCATCATTTCATTTTATGCTCCTATAGAGTTTAAAATGACAGCAACTCCAGTAGCAATTCTTTCGATAAAAAAAATTCCAGATCTAATGAAAGTAATTAAAAAGATCATGAGTTTAGCATATATAACACCACTATTTTACATTATAACTTTTATTACAGTACAGTATTGTGCACAATATAAAATCATGTATAAGGTTCATTTAATCTCATGCATGTATTTATGTATCAATAAGCATTTCAAAAAAATTGATGGCATTAGTTAATTTTGAAGAATTTCCTCAAACAGGGAGGATTGAAGTAGTGAACTTGTTTTTCAAAAGGCCATGTGTGGGTGCATAGTGTTGCAAAATGTTTATCTTCCAGAAAAAAGTAATGGTCTGGACGTAGAACCAAACTGTTTCTCAACAGACCTTGTTTTTCAAACAGGCTCTGAGTGTTTGCAGTTGTGTCCGAATCAAGCTGACCTGATAGGAATCTGTTTTTCTGTTTTTCTCAATGTTTCTCAAAAGGAAAACTACTGATAAGCCAATAACACCTGAATGTGGAATGTTTGTATAATTCTATGACATCAGTGGAGGGTATAAGAGTGAAGAAGAGCTGTGTTGAGATTTGTTTCCCTTTTTCATCAGCTGTTCGACTAACAAGTTTGTTCTACAATAAACCCTGATTTTTTTTGCTGTCATCACACGTTTCAAGTTGTCTGTTTTGTTTAATCAGTTTGAAGTTGAAATGTTGACTTGAACCACTACAGTTTCTATCTAGTCAAGATACTCAAAGTGCTTTACAATACAATCTGTTTCCTCATTTACCCATCCACGCAGCACTCTAGATCTCTACAAAGCTAATCTGAATCTAGAGACTAATCAGTGCTTTAGATCTCATTCATAAACTGATGGGACACACATCGGAGACAATGAGGAGTTCAGTGTCTTGTTTTTTGTAGGTAGTTATGTGAAAGTCCAACTAGTACCCACATCAACCAGAAACAGTGACGCTTGAAAGTTTGTGAATCTTTTAGTTTTCTATATTTCTGCATAAATATGACCTAAAACATCATCAGATTTTACACAAGTCCTAAGAGCAGTGAAGGGAATAAAAACCCTGTGCACGTGGCTTTACTAAGATAAGGGAAGAATGTACACTCACTGATGGTTTTATGCTTGATCAACATTTTTGCTTACATACCTCAATAAGGGTAACAAAGGCACTCATGATTTTATGCTTGGTCAACATCTTACTCAGAACCGCTCAAAATTAATTTGAAGCTAGTCCAATCGACACGGTCATATCAGAGGGTTCGATACTAAAGGCAGAATGGAGCAGTAAAGGTAGCAACTAGTTTGACCAATACAAGAAGAACCCTTCCCTCACTATTAATATTTTGAACTAGTAGAATAAGATACACCCTAGAAAGAGGTAGGGCTAGGAAAGCTTTATAATCCACTGCACACGCTCTCAGTTTCAGACAATCTTGGGGTTTTTGGCTCACCAGAATCAAAGTGACATACATGTACTTGTTGTCTCCCAAATGCATTTGGTATTGATAATGTACATGTACTCTTTTAATGGTGTGAAAATAAACATGTTAAATTGATGGGGAAGTCTCCTGAACATAACTCCTCGATCAACAACTCGGTGGGGTGAAGGTTACACCAACAATTGGCAAGGTAAACCTAACAAAGTGGCCAGTGAGGGTTGGTCCATATCGTACTTACTCTTTCTCCAGTAACTGCTTAACTGTGAGGTAGGCCCAAACCCTCTGAAGGAGACCTCCAGTCACCGTATCAGCAGAGGGAACCACAGGGGTGCTGATGTCAGCAAATTTCATTTTTCTACTATTCTGTTATAATGTAAAGAACAGTGTAATGTCAGTATACAAGGAGTTTTACTAATGTAAAATAATATTGTGTGATTTCAGGAACGATTCTTACTGAAATGGCCACAACTTGTGGACTGAAGGTTTCAATGTCATTGTTGATGATCTCACCGGCCACCACAATCTCAGAGCCATTATAATACTGACTGAAATTAGTTTGGGTCAGGTTGGTTCCTCCAATATAGATCATTGTCACATCTGTCAATAGAGGAGTGGCCACTTCTTCATAGAAACCCTGTTAACATACAGTGATGACACATTATGGATGGTTTAAACTCTTCATGCTCAAACAGGTTTTTGTGTGGGTGGATGCAGCAAAACAATAAATAAAAAAAGTACAAATGATGTGTAGGAAAATACCTTCAGCTGTAAATCAGCATCAGAGTCTTCATAAATCCGTCTCGCCGCACCATTGTTCTCCAGTGACATTTTCTCAAGGAACTCAAACTTGACATCAAACCCAAAACCAAGACAGTAGAGTGGGAACTTTCCTGCAATGGCCCGTCTTACATTTGACTGTATGACCTCAAGGTTTGTCACCCCTGCAAAGACAAGAAAGAGGCATGTCTTATGGCATGTCCTTTTTGGATTGTTTAAAATGTACGCTGACATGGATTACATGTTTCATTTTAAGAGCCTTATTTAATGCTTTATTTTTTTTTAGGGAACCTGCTTTTTAAATGTAATTACTATTGAGCATGCATCAGGGTAATTACTATTGTTTTGGGTGTGAATATTTTCTGAGGTTTCCATTATTCAGTGTGTACAGGTGTATTTTAGTTTACCTGCAGTTGGGTCTCCATCTGTGAGAAGGATCAGGATAGATGCTGAACCTTCTCGGGGGTGTTCATTCAGCATGCGTGCTCCAGCTAGCACTGCAGCATTAATGTCTGTAGCTGAAAAAATTTCAGATATTTTAGTGCCATCCTGTTGCCAGGTATTCACAATGCAACTTTTTAAAATAGGCTTACCTCCTCTGTCCCTTATATTCTTTGCAAATTCCTTAGCTCCATCCAAATTGACACTGGTGGCCTGAACAAGTTCACGTTTCCAATGGAAAATTTGGCTATCAAACGTTAAAACACCAAAGAAGTCGTCTTCAGACAGGTCATTCAAAATATGGATCAAAGCAATTCGGGTCTGTATGAAAGAAATAAAACAGTTATTGAGGAAAGAAACAATGACTGTGTTTGTTTTTAAGTGTGATCTTATATGTACCGGATAACAAATATGTATTAATATAAATTCATTAGCGTCACCTGTTCAATTTTTCTGCCGCTCATCGAGCCACTTTGGTCAATAATAAAAACAATGTTTTTTGGTATTCGAGGAAGATTAGATGGAGCAAAGTGATGAACAAAATATCCATCTGATGTCTAAGAAAATAAAAAGTTAAAATGAAAAGTTTGTTGAGGAGAAGAAAATTATGACCAGATGTAAAAAAAAAAAAATGTTTTACCTTGATGTCTCCTAATCCAGCGTCTCTGTTGACATCATAAACAATAACCAGATCTCCATTCATACCTTGTTCTCCACAACTATCACAAGTTTTCTGCTGGTCAATAGTTGGATAGAAATACACCCAGGCCTGTAAACCACATGAATCAGGTTTTATACTCTCATGAAACACGGTGATTTTTAATAGATTTTAAGTTTTTGAAATAAATTTCATCTTTTTAAATAAAACGCTGTTCCACTATAATCACCAGGATAAAATACAATTTGCCAATTAAAAAGAATGGGAGAAAAAAAACTTGGAATCATATTCTTTGTCTTCTTTCAGCTGCTCTCTTCTTCAGGGAACGCCACATAGAACTAACTTGGATCAAGACTTGACAGTTGTTTTTATGCTGGATGCCCTTCTAGACCAGCAAGCTACAAAAGCCCACGCTGTGGCACAGAGAGCTGCCATCTAGGGCATCCAGGCGAGTAGATGGTGGGGGTTAAGAGCCTTGCTCAAGGGCCCAGAATGGGGCTATTGAACATGAAGTCAGGTGAGGGTGCTACATCTTTCCCACTCACATTTCATGTTGTCAGGCCAGGGGGTCATAGTGATGATCGTCAAATCACAGGCTCACTTTCTCTAAACTCTGCACCACCACTCCACAAAAAAGCTAATGTTAAAGAGCTTACAATATATATGTTTAAATCTTAAACACTGATTAATGTGATACCTAATGGCTCCTAATTATACAAAATAAAAACCTTTTACTGGAAAAATGAAGTTGAACATAAAACAGAAACATAGCTTCATTCCAAGCCATACCTTGTTGTCTGCATGTGTTTTGGTGATGGCATCAGCCAGGGCTTTAGTGCTCAGTCCTCCTTTCACATCAATGAAACTGATCCCAGCTTTTTCATACACATACACATCAACCTATAAGTGAGTAAAACGCAATAAATATTAGTAGTTTTCAGAGCGAAAGCTACTATCGCAAATACTGTCTCCCTGAATGAACAACAAACTTTGAAGTCTTTGACAGGCTGCATGGGTCGAGCGTGGATCAGCAGCTCATATTTTCCAAGTGTGCGTTTCAGTAGTTCCTCATAAGTGAGCTCAAAGGTGACCTTTTTGTGAGCTGCCACAGTTACAGAAGTTTTAAATTCTTCCATGGTCCTCCCTACAGAGCTGCAAGAAAAACATGTATCCCTGTAAATGATAGGATGAATGCCATGATGACATACAATAGAGGAAACAAATAAAATAATCATAATGTGTTATGTGTTGTACTGGAACATACAATGATGACAATGGCGAAATTGGCTCTCTGCATTTAACCCATCCACCCCCAGGTGGTGCAGTGGGCAGCTGTTGAAAGTGCCCGGGGAACAATTGGGGATAGAGTGTGCTGGTCAGAGACACCATGAGATAAAACTGATTCCTTACTGATTTTTTTTTGGTGGGGTCCACATACAAAAAATGAACAGTCGTTCATTTTTATAAAAGTGTATATTTCACCGAGGGACAAAATATCAACTAAAATGGCAGAATAAAAACTCCAAATATAAAGTTCTGATGCATGCATAATAATGAAGGTAGATAAATCTACCAAGACTGAGACAGGTCCCCTAGACAAATTCTTCTTTGTAGAAATGTTTTGTTTTTCATCCTAAAGACTTCTTCAGTCTGAGTTGCTGAATCAGAACCTCCAAATCTGAACTGCAAATTTGGAGTTACTGATTCTCATCCCAGCTGCTTCATACTCGGCTGCCAACCGCTCCAGTGAGAACTGAAGGTCACAGCATGATGACACCAACAGGACCACGTCATCCGCACATGGCAGAGATGGAATCCTGAGGCCACAGAACTGGACTCCCACTGCCTTCTGGCTAGACCATGAAATTCTGTCCAAAAAAGTAATAAACAGAATTGGTGACAAAGGGCAGCCCTGGTGGAGTCCAACTCCCACCCTGAAGGGATCTGACTTCCTGTCTGCAATACAAATTAAACTATGGCACCACATGTACAGGGATGGAACAGCCCATAGTGAAAGGCTCCGACTGCCATACTCTCGGAGTACCTTCCCAAGCTTACCTCAAGGAACATGGTAGAACGCCTTCTCCGAATCCACAAAACATGTGAGAGTAGTTGGACAAACTCTCATAACACCTCAAGAACTCTAATGAAGGTTCAGTGTTCCACAGCCAGGATGGAACCGGCATTGTTCCTACTGGATGTGAGTTTCAACTAATGATCAGAATTGCTTCTCCATTAACCTTTGATAAACCTTACCAAGGAGGCCAAGGAGAGTGATGTCCCAATAATTGTAATACACCTTACGTTCCCCCTTTTTGAATAGGGTAACCTCCACCCCTGTACACCTATCCAGTGGCACTGGTCCCAATGTCCTCTCAATGTTGCAAATGTATGTCAACCAAGACAACCCCACAACATCCAGAGTCTTAAATCAGGGCAGATCTTGTCCACACACAGATCCCTGCTGCTCTGGAAAAGACTACCTCAGCTAACTCAGCCACGGTTATGGACAGACCAATTTCTAAGCCCCAAGACACAGCTTCCTCCACAGAAGACATGCCAGTGGGATAGATGAGGTCTGAGAAATATTCTTCCTCCCAATGACATAATTGGCTATGGTCAACAGCACCCCATATTCGCTTAATACATTGATAGAAAAGTGTTGCTTTTCCATCCTGAGTTGCCTAATGGTTTACGCTGCTGAAGATTCTCAGTCGTCCAGGACATGATAAAATCAAAAAAAGGCGTTCAATATAGGATCAACTGGACTTTATTTGTTGCAGAAAACGTTTCGACTTCTGTCCAGAAGTCTTTTTCAATTCTGAATGAATGGAAGCTGTGAGACCGAGAAGTTTTATACAGGCTGACATGCCACGCACCAACATATGAAATTGGAAACTGAAATAACCCCACAACATACCTGAGATAACATGCCCATTCTATTTAAATTGACAAAACAACACATCACAGCTTAACAGAAGGGGGTTTGTAACACATACATGTAAATTGAAAGATCACACCTTAACAGTGGGGTTTACCAGAATCTCATTGGAGCTGATCAAGAGCCCCTGGATACAATCTTCACAAAACTCCTACCACATCCCAGTTTTTGCCTTAGCAACAGCCAAGATGGCAGTCTACTTGGCCCTCCAGTGTTCATCAGCTGCCTCTGATGTCTCCTTCTTCAGCTTGACAGCCTCCCTAACCCAGTGTGTCCCCTACAGAGTTTGAAGATGGCCACTGCGAAAAGCACCAACCACCTTGCAACCACAGCTCAAGGCAGCCACCTTTAAGGCACGGAACATGGCCCACTCAGACTCAATGTCCCCAACCTCAGCTGGGATGAGGTTAAAGCTCTCCCAAAGGTGTGAGTTGAGATTCTCTTTGATATAGGTTCTTCTGTGAGATATTCCCAACAAATCCTTATTACACATTTGTGTCTACATGTTCTGGCCATCTTCCCCCGCTTTCTGATCCAATTCACTATCAGGTGATCAGTTGACAGCTCAGCTCCTCTTTTCACCCGAGTTTCCTAAACAAATGGCAGCAAATCATGTGACCTGATTACAAAGTCAATCATCGATCTACTAGTGTCCTGGTAACAAGTGCACTTAAGGACACCCACTTTGAACATGGTAATTGTGATGGACAAACCATGATTGATGCTCTCTTGTTAATGAGTCCCTGGTGCTCAGTGGGATTAACCTGTATAAATAAATGTTGAATGAATGAATGAATGAATGAATGAATGAATGAATGAATGAATGAAAAAGCACAGAAATCCAACAAGCGAACACTGATCGGGTTTAGATTAGAGAACTAGTTCCTCCCAATCATTCCCCTTCAAGTCCCACTGTCACTACCCACATGGGTTTCTCTTTGAAACATCTAAATCAGGGGTCACCAACCTTTTTGAAACTGAGAGCTACTTCGTGGGTACGGAGTCATACAAAGGGCACCAGTTTGATAAACTCTTCGGAAACAACAAAGCTTAAATTGAAAAAAATGTATAATAGACGTATTTTTAAGAACATGTTTTTAAGATAGACATTTTTAAATATATATACTGTAAATACAAAAAAAGAATAACAACTGAATAAAATGACATTTTAAATGCAGCTTAGTAGTGAGTTGTGCTATTTTTAGAACAGGTCCGGGGGCACCTCAAATGGTCCTTGGGGGCACCCGGGTGCCCGCGGGCACCATGTTGGTGACCCCTGATCTAAATCATCTTATTTTAAACTCTGCAATAAATTCTATCTAGCTGCTTCTCCACATCGAGAGGAGCCAGTTGAGGTGGCTCGGGCATCTGGTTAGGATGCCTCCTGGACGCCTCCCTGGTGAGGTGTTCCGGGCATGTCCCACCGGGAGGAGACCCAGAGGAAGACCCAGGACACGCTGGAGGGACTATGTTTCTCGGCTGGCCTGGGAACGCCTTGGGATTCCCCCAGAGGAGCTGCTTCAAGTGGCTGGGGAGAGGGAAGTCTTGGCCTCCCTTCTTAGGCTGCTGCCCCCGCGACCCGACCCCGGATAAGCGGACGAAAATGGATGGATAGATGAATAAATTCTATCAACATTATTACCTGACAATGCCTGCACTTTCACCACGAGACACAGCCTCCGTGTACTGCTGCTGAGCCTGCTCCTTCGTTTTTACGACTCCATCATAAACCTGGCCGTCTATAAACCTGCAGACAACAAACACAAAGATCAATTTTGAATTTTTTATTACTGTTTATACACAATTATTACTAACAATTTTTTAATTTATTGATCTTTTTTCCTTCACATACATTCTGAATTTACTGATGAAGGCATTCTTGGGAATCTGAACATGGAATTGAATTTCTTTGGACTCCTCCATACGGTTGGCCACACGGCTTGTGATGATGGTGGTGGCATATCGGCCGGTGACAGTGGAGTTGATGTGAAAGCTGTAAATGTCCCAGTCATCCTGAACAAACACAGAAGCTAAATTCAAATAAATACAGGTAGTCCCCGATTTACGAGTGCTCTGATCTACGAGGTTCCAGACTTACGAGCTGGCGAATTTTTGGAAAAAACGCAAAAAATACTGAGTTTTCATGTGTTTTTTCACCACAGTTAGTTAGCTAAGCATATGGACACACGTTTCCGATCATTTTTATGCACTCATAAGCAGTTTTTGGATGAAAATAGAGTGTTTGTAGTCGCGCTAGCGAAACCGTTCCAATTTACGAGCGAAATTCCGGACTTACGAGAGACATGGCAACCGTTCCGAAATACGAGATTTCCGGTTTACGAGCGCCTCGTTGTAACGGATCTCGCTCGTAAATCGGGGACTACCTGTAGTGGGAAATCTGGCTAACAGCCAGAAGATCAAAGATGCATTGATGGGTAAAATGTTTTTGCTGCAGCTACAGAAACCACTCTTTGTTTTGCTTGTTTGCTCTTTTTTTGTATTATTTAAAAACATGGTATAGTTAATAATCACACTCTGTGAGTGTCTTTAGAGTCTCTCCGTAGGTGTGTCCCAATCCGACGGCTGCATGGGTCTAAGGCCGCATTTGAAGGCCGCTGACGTCACAGCGATGCGCCAAGGCCTGTCCCAATTCGAAGACTGCTTCAATGCGGCCGACGAATGCGGCCTTCTTTTCCCCGAATTTGAAGGACGGGTCCGGCGGATCGAGAGGGTCCTCGCTGCAGACTGTAGCACGGACCGGTGTCAGTCCCGGAAGTGGTTATTGCACTCCGGAAATGAAGGGGTGGATCCTTCCAGACGGAGGCTATTCCAAAATGCATTGCGTTTACTCTGCGCGTGCGCATTGAGGGAACATTTTGGATGAACGTAATGGCGGACGAAGCGACAGAATACACTTTTAAATGTAAGTTATGTTAAAATGTGGGATTAAAAAATTAAAAGCCTAAAGCGGTTATGATTTATGACATAAATGATTAAAGCGGATGTTAGTCATTTGCGTAGATATTTTTTATATCTTTTGTCAGCTCGTACAGTGGGTCCCGTCGTATTATCGCTGCTAAGCTAATTTTATTCTTCTGTTTTTTAGGGAGCAAGGAGCAGACCGAGCTTTTATTAAGCTTCGGAATAATAACAGCCACCTTTTTACGGGGGCTAAACATTCTGCAGCTGTGGCGTGGAGGTACAAGATTCATCTTATGCTTCTGAGTACAGTTTCATTAACCCTATACTGTACTGTACATAACCTGCAACCTCTTGTGTTGTGCTGTGAAAACTGTTTTTCATTGTGGGTTTAAGACATTATTTTCCATGTTTCCCCTCTTCATTCATTTTATGTTGATGTTATTAGGGTAATTTTGGAGAAGATGTGCCTGCAGGATAAAGTAACTCCTCTGCAGGCTAAAAAGAAATTGGACAATTTAAAGAAGAAATACAAAGTATGTACATGTGTAATGAATTATATAATTTGTACGTGCTCTGTTGATACAAACCAGATTCTAAAAAAGTTGGGACACTAAACAAATTGTGAATAAAAACTGAATGCAATGATGTGGAGGTGCCAACATCTAATATTTTATTCAGAATAGATCACAGATCTAAAGTTTAAACTGAGAGAATTTATCATTTTAAATGAAAAATATGTTGTTTCAAAATTTCATGGCGTCAACAAATCCCAAAAAAAGTTGCGACAAGTCCTGAACATAGTTCTCTGCATTAATGGTGCCTTTCCAGACATGCAAGCTGCCCATGCCACAAGCGCTCATGCAACCCCATACCATCAGTGAGGCAGGCTTCTGAACGGAGCGTTGATTGGCGTTCCAGCCACTTATTGCTACTTGTCCCAACTTTTTTGGGATTTGATGACACTGTGAAATTTTGAATCAACATATTTTTCCTTTAAAATGTTACATTTACTTAGATTAAACTTTTGATCTGTCATCTATGTTATGTTATGCATAAAATATTGACATTTGCCATCCCCACATCATAAAATTAAGTTTTTATTCACAATTTGTTTAGTGTCCTATCTTTTTTGGAATCTGGTATGTACATGTAAACTTTAAAAAAAATGTTTGTTGCTCTTTTTGCCAACTGTGATATCTTATTTCCTCTGTTCAGGACTGCAAATATCCAGGGTCAGGGGAAGGAGTGAGTGGGAAGCCCACTGCTGCGACATGGCCCTGGTTTGTCCTCATGGATGAGGCGTTAGGACAGAGACCTTGCATTGCACCTCCTGTCCTAATTTCCTCCATCCGTGAGGACACTCCAGGTCCAAGCACAGCAGTGGGTGACCAGGACGACAGGGCTGAGGAGGAGGAAAGAATGGAACAGAGACGAGGAAGAAAGAGGAAGAAGAACAGAGAGTATGAGTTAATGGACTTAATCAGAGAAGATATGAAGCTGCAGAGGGAGGCAGAAGAGAGAAGGTTGAATGAAAGTAGGGAGATGATGGAAAGATTATTTAGTATTCTAGAAAAAAATGCAAATACCGGTAAATAAATTACCGGTATATTTATGAGTTTGAAAAATGTGTTGGTCTTTGTTTTGTTCTAATTTTGAAAAAATAAATTGATTACAAAAACTAGTTGTCTATAATTCATTTTATTAACAGTAAGTTAATTCAAAACAACAAAAAGTTCTGTGGCTGCCAGCTCTGCAAACCCACGGGACACCACCTGCAGGTCCTCTGGGTTTTTAGGCAGGTGGATGACACCATGATGGACAGCAGAACGAGGCGTCCCAAACACTCCTGACTGAGACCACCTGCAAGATGCTCCACCTGCCAGCCAGAAAACAGTTGTCGCCCCCAACCATGTCATGAATCCAGGTCCAGGAGATGAAGCAACAACTCCAGAGACTCCCTGCATCATCACAAGTCCAGTCTAGGATCGTCTTGGTTAAAGTAACGGTCCAGGACTGGGATATTCAGATTAATCCTACAGTACAAGGGTCTGGTCTGGTTCAGGACATGTAGAGAACAACAAAACATTTAGTTTAAGATTTATTTTTTATAAGATATTAAAGTAATAATGAGGCTTAATCTACTGATGCTCAATGAAAACGCTATTTTATTAATAAAATAGATGAAAGACCCTGTTTTTAACTTTTTTTTTTACAACCCCTTTATGTAGTAATGGATTTTATACAATAAAATATTGGAAAATGTTATGCTGTATTCTAAATTTCAAATAAGTTATTTATTTAAAATTTTAAATAAAATATAAATAATATTCTAGTATATTGTTTTATTAAATTATTAGTAAATAAGATAGATTTTTGATTTATTTATTATACACAAGTTAACATTTATTTATTATGCACAAGTTAACAAAGTTAATACTGACAATGAAATTATCCATGAAACTACAGTTTATAGCCAAAAAAAAAAAAAGTAAGTTGGATATATCTGTCAGCAGAAGTTATAAAACATGCCACCAGCAGTGATAAAGTTCTGTATTTCCTCTAGAATTAAAAAAAGCAGTAAAAACAACAGCATTTCAAGCTCCTTTCTTCCTTAGGCTGAGCGCTGTCACGGTTGCTAGGCAACATGACGTACTCCGACGTAACCGTGAAGGCTAGACCTGTCCCAATTCAAAAGAAATTCACAGCCGCGGACTTCCGGTCTACCTGATGTTTGAAGGACCCGGCCTCTGTGTACCGGGTAGGCCGGGTCCTTGGTAGTATGCAGCCGTCGGATTGGGACAAACCTTGTGTACCTGTAATGGACTTGTGATCTGTCCAGTGTTCCCCGCCTTTTTCTACAGTGACTGCTGGATATGGGCACAACCCGAAAAGGATGAAGTGGATAAAAGATAATGAATGGATGGAAGGTGCTAACAATCGAAACAGTATTTTAACATTACATTTACTAAGATGCATCCGTAGAAATACGTATTAGCCCTAAAGAAAAAAATTACATTAAAAATCTATTGATCTTTTTTTCTTCTTCTTCTTAAGATCTTTGATATTGATTTTAACACTGTAAAATACTTCAAAAAGCATTTTTACTTCATCTTATTAATTTCTTTTACCTGATTTGATTTGTTCATTGTCTTACGTTTTAATTTCTTGATTTTAATTTACTTATACTTTATGATCTCCTGGTCATTAGGAGAAAGGTTACGTAATTTTGATAATTTGTAACAATAACGTTACTATACTCTAATGTAACTGCACATTTTCTGTGTATTCTACCTCCAGAATGAACAATAAAAGCTCAGATTCGATGGACAAATTGATAACCTAAAATAACATGTAGGGTACAAAGGCCAAAGGCCAACATGTGCTTAGTTCTGGTAAACTGAGACAGAGTGCAGTTTGACACAACTGGCAAAAACATGTTAAAGCAGACAAAAAATAATGTTAATTATCGGGCATTTATGAAAATGTTAAAAATAACTCAGCAACAGTTCTTTTTCATGTAGTTCTTGTTCTTTCCGTTGAGCCTGTATGCAAAACAATATAACTTTATAAAGCGCTTTAAAAACATCATTGGTGCTGTAGTACACTAATAACACATAAAAGCAAGCATAGAAGCTATAAAATAAAATAAAATACCTTGTTTGATTGTGAAGCAGCCAAAGCCAGCAGCAGTCCAAAGCAAGCGAGCTGCACCCCAGCTCTCCCCATGTTTCCTCAGAGCAGATTCTGCTAAAACTGTTCTTTAAACTCATATAAAGCTGAGATTTGTTTGTACACTTTTTTTTTTAAACTTTTTCCCGTCAGTCTCCTCCTTTCGCCACCCTCTTGTTTGCACTTAAAACCATACCACGCACAGAACTTACCCTTCGACCCAAATTTACTGTAGCTCAGCTTTGTAAATATTCTTGCCCCACTTTAAACTTGTGCACTTTGCCAGGACTTGGTTATAAGAATTATTTTGTTCAAGGACACGAAACATTGGCTAAAAAACTCACCACAAACAAGTTGTTTCTTTATATTTGTATTATGAACGATTGACGAAACAAGTATTTTATCAATATTTTCTGATGACAAACTATTTTTTCCCTTATATATTGGCTTTTTTTAAAGAGTTTTAAAGCTTCAGTATGTAGCTTTTTTTATGAACATATTTCTTCACTCTGTCACTACCTCCTGACAGACTGATGTTAGCCAGGTAATCTCTGAAAAAAAATTAAAAAAAATATTGTCCCCTTGCTTCTCCAGGTGGTAAATAAGCATTTCTAAAAAGAAAAGGTGACCCGCCATTTTCCAGCCAATAAAAACAGAGTTTGTAACCAGCCAATAAAAACAGAGCTTGAATTTGAATCAGCCAATAAAAACAGAGCTTGAATTTGAAATTCAACAGACCACAAGGGGGCAGAGCCACATATGGCTCTGAGGGGGAGGGATCAGAATGCTTTGCCTGTTGAAAATATTTCTAAGTGCTGCAGTTCTACAGAAACTGCATACTGAACCTTTAATCTGATGTTAACTCAAATCTTTGTAACAAAGAAAACGTGCTTATGTTTACATTCAAAATATACAAAATATTAACGCTGTACATAATACTGTGCACAGTCTTCATGTTTCATTAATATCACCACAGCTCAGACATCGAAACCTTTGACTCAGGTTTTAAACTGGAAAATCATTTAAAGCCTCTGGCTCACTCCTGTTTCTACCATCTGTGAAATATTGTCAAGCTTAGCTGTACTGTCTCTCATCCAGAACTGGAAATCATAATTCATGTTTTTGTTTAGTCTTGCCTGGATGTTTGTAATGCACTGTACACGTTTATCCAAAACCTCGACCGGTTGCAGTCTGTACTGAACGCTGCTGTCTCCTGACTGGATCTTCAAAATTATGTCATATAACTCTACTTCTAAAGCAACTTCGTTGGCTCCCAGTTCATTATCGAGTGGATTTCAAGAATTTGTTTTTGATTTGGTGAGCTCTGCATGGACAGACACCAATACAGGTGGTCCCCGACTTACGACATCATCGACATACGACGTTCCGGACTTACGAGCTGACTAACGAACAGTAAAGTTGTACAGAACATACAGAAAATAGAGCACTGGTATGTGTTTTTAGATGAAAGTGTGTTAGCTAACCATTTGTAAACAAAGTTCTGTGCATGTTTATGAACCAGTATGTACGTTTGTGTTGAAAAACGGGTGTTCGTAGTAGCGCTAGCATACATTTTCCGACTTACGGCCGAAAATCCGGACATACGAACGACACGTGTTTCGTGTTCCAACGTACAAATTTTCGACATACGATTGCTTCGTAGGAACGGAACTCGCTCGTAAGTCGAGGAGCACCTGTATATATCTCAGAACTTTTACATCCCTACACCCCGATCAGGGCTTTGAGCTCCTGTGATCAAGACCTACTAAAACTACAAACTAAAGTAGACAGAGTGTTTTCTTCTGTGGCTCCAAGACTCTGGAACTCCCTTCCTCAAACTCAGATCAGTGGACTCTGTGGCTCCCTTTAAAGGCCACCTAAATCTTACCTCTTTAAATCTGCTTTTGCTTAAATTTGGTTTGTGCTTGTGTTATTTTGTTTATCAAAGCACTTTATGATTTTTATCTTGAGGTACTATATAAATAAAGTTGTACTTACTTACATACATTTTCCAATGATCCACAAAGTAATCTCTAAAAATCTGAGCAAATTTAACAAAATGGCCAAATCTAAATATCACAAAGTTTAGTCATTTTCTAGAAAATTTGGTGATCTTGATTTGGAAGAGTAGTTCCTCAGCATGACCTCAGCAGAAGTAAGGAGGACCTTCAGGAGGATTAATCCTCACAAAGCCACTGGCCCAGACAACATCCCAGGGAAGGTGCTGAGAGACTGTACCCATCAGCTCTGCAAGGTGCTGGTCGACATCTTCAACTCCTCCCTCACCCTGGCAACTGTTCCCACCTGCCTGAAGACCATCACCATCATTCCAGTTCCTAAGAGCTTATCAGTGATTGGTCTGAATGACTACCGGCCAGTAGCTCTCACCCCGATAGTCACTAAATGCTTTGAAAGACTGGTCATAGCCCACATCACAGCTACCATGGATATCAGTGAGGACCCACACCAGTATGCATACCTCAAGAATCGATCAACAGAGGATGCCATCTCCTCTGTGGTCCACAATTCTCTCACCCACCTGGAGCAGAAGGACTCCCATGTTTGTATGCACTTTGGGGACTTCACATCCACCTTAAACACCATAATTTCCCAGACCGTGATAGACCAACTACTCACACTAGGACTAAGCCCCTCCCAATGTACTGTAACTGGATCATGGACTTCTTAACCAGCAGACCACAGTCTGTGAGGATCCACAATTTCTCCTCCTCCACTATAACCCTCAGCACCGTCTTCCCTCAGGGCTGTGTGTTGAGCACCCTCTTCTTCACTCTGCTCACATATGACTGCACACCTGCTCATCAAGGCTGTCATATTGTAAAGTTTGCAGACAACACAGCGGTAGTTGGATGCATCACAAACAATGATGAGTCCCACTACAGGCAGGAGGTGGAACACCTGGAGAGCTAGTGTAGGAAGAGCAGCCTTCACATCAATGTGAAGAAGACAAAGGAGATGGTTGTGGACTTCAGACGAAACAAACACACTCAGCTGGAGAGGTGCACAGCTGCGCACGGCTGCTTTGAAGTGCTGATCTGGATGGGAGCAGGACTGGGTGATTAGAAATGAACCGAGCTGAGGATCAATTTGAAGCTGAAGGCTTCACCCCCTCCATTGAGACTTGCTGTTTTTTCATTCTTTTTCATTTATTCTTGGAGGTGGCTTTTTTGGGCTGAAGAGGAAACAGCCACATAATAAATATCTTACCTGCTGTAGATAACTCGTTAAAGAGCCTCATTTTGCAGAATCCAGCTTCTCAATAACAAATATCTTACCTGCTGTAGTTAACTCTTTAAAGAGCCTCATTTTTTGACAAACCAGTGCCTTAACAACAAATATCTTACCTGCTGTAGATAATTCTTTAAAGAGCCTCAATTGGAGAAAACAGTCATTTTTATTGAAAACATCCAACTGGCTCAGACAGCAGAGGGGATGTGAAGCAGAGTGACGGGATGTGAAGCGCAGAAGATCAGGATCATCATTTGCCTCTTTTCCACCGCTCGGCTCGGCTCGGGTTGGATCGGCTCAGATCGGCTCAGTTCGGGTCGGGTCACATCTATATTCTGTTTCCACAGCTTTTTTGTACCCCTTCTGTGGGCGGGGTCCAGAATCCTACTCGTCTTACCACATGGTGGCAGTAGTGTTCCCTCAAGCTATTTACTAGTAGCCACCACTAGAAGAAGAACACAATAAAGGCTTTGACAGAATGTTGTGAAAGAGATGTCATGCTATAATGAGTACCTCATGAGCTGTAATCTTTAAACCCAATTCATAATCCTACCTTGTTGCCTTCTTTAAACCCATGTATTTTCCAATTTAGTATTTTTACAATAAAGATGTATTAAAAACATATTTTATTATTTAGTTATGCACAAGGTGCTTGATAAAGTTGCAAAACCATATTTGTCTGAGCTGCTTCAACCTTCCTGCCCTCCCCGTTCTCAGATCAGCTGAGCAGTTGCTGCTGACAGTCCTCAAAACTTTTTAAATCTTATTTAAAAACACACATTTATTCCTTGGCTTTTAACACGTGATCTTATATTTTATGGCATTTTAACACACCTGCAGTAAGACTGGTATATGTATTTATTTTTGTATGCTTTTTATAGTTTTTAATTAACTTGTCTTTTATGTTATTGTACAGCACTTTGGTTGACCCTGTGGTTTTTAAAATGTGCTTTATAAATAAAGTTGATTTAAAACATCACACTGTGATCTTTGAAACTGCCAGTGTTTCCCTGGAAAAGCATGCTGCTGGGCGCAGATGATGGATGGATGATGGATGGGTAGATGGATGGTCTGTGAATTCTTTAACTTTAAACTGTCCAAAGGACTTTGGCCACTTTTAATTTTTGACTTTTTTTGTATGACTTCATCCTAGAACCAAATAATTTATAACGTAATAACAGTTGAGCAGATTCTAATAATCTTTATCTTATGATTCTTTAAAGGTCAAATGCAAATGGAAAGTTCTCTTAACTTCCAGTATGGATTTAAACACTATACACACTTCACATTGTAAAATAAGTTTAGGAAATTGAATGTTCCAGAACACCACTTAAGAAAATATAACGTTTAATAGGAAAAGTTTGAAGTGACAAACAGAAGTAACGAATTTCCATCTGGTGTCTCACGGCTTCCTCCAGAAGACGACACAGGTTGTTGAATTCTGGTGATTTTCTTCTGGTGACTGTAAAAGAAAAATGTGGTTAATTTAGTCCAGAAACTGTTTTTTTTTAACTAATAGAATGTAATCACAGGATGTTCATGTACTAACTATAACCTGTTTGAGTTATTTGAATAAATATTCAATGTTTTATAGACATAAATGTGTCAAGCAGCTCCTATCTTTTTCTCCCTTGTACTTTGTATCACATATCATCAATTATATCAAAAACCACATGGCAGATATTTTTCAAACTAACTCATAAAAATCACAACATGTTCATGTACTAACTATAACCTGTTTGAGTTATTTGAATAAATATTCAATGTTTTATAGACATAAATGTGTCAAGCTAACTCATATCTTTTTCTCCCTTGTACTTTGTAACACATATCATCAATTATATCAAAAACCACATGGCAGATATTTTTCAAACTAACTCATAAAAATCACAACATGTTCATGTACTAACTATAACCTGTTTGAGTTATTTGAATAAATATTCAATGTTTTATAGACATAAATGTGTCAAGCTAGCTCGTATCTTTTTCTCCCTTGTACTTTGTAACACATATCAGCTAATACCTCAAAAACCACATGGCAGATATTTTTCAAACTAACTCATTTTAATCACAACATGTTCATGTACTGACTGTAACCCGTTTGAGTTATTTGAATTATTATTCGAATTTTTATAATTTATTTTCGTAGTGCACGCACAGGTTTGGAAGAAGTCAAAGCGAACCTACTTTAAATGCAGCAGATTTGACCACTACGTGACAATATTAAAGCGTGGTTGAGCTCAGGAGCCCTCGTACTATAAAGTCAGCTATGAAATATATTTTTATATCTGTTCATTGAGCTACATTTTAAAGACATAAAGCCGCCCGCGCGCGTTGCTCGTGGCGATCCTACTTTTTAAATTCCTGCAGTTTTGAGCAGTACGTGATTTTATTAAGGACACGTTCAGCTGAAGACCCATCTTTGCTATAATTTTAAAAACAAATAATTGTTTTTACCGTGTTATTCATGTAAAGTCCTGCCGTGATCGCTTCCCTCGCTTCCGTGAAAACAGCTCGAGTCTCCTCCTTCCGGAGCGGGTGAGCACGCCTCAGTACCCCTCTGAAACCACACCAAAAATCTCAAGAAATCTGGCGCGGAGCAGCACGGAATATCCGGTGGGGAAGGCGTAAAGGGGGTCTCTGCGACGCACTTATGACGTAACATCCGACCCGTGCCGACCGGTGGAAAAGGGGCATTCATTGTTTCGGTGCCTATTTCATACTGCTGTGAGCTGTTTGTGGATCAGACGAGCAGAGAGTGAAGCGCGAGGGATCATCATTGGTGCCTGTTTCATACTGTTGTGAGCTGTTTGTGGATCAGACGAGCAGAGAATGAAGCGCGGAGGATCTGGATCATCATTGGTGCCTGTTTCACACTGTTGTGAGCTGTTTCTGGATCAGACGAGCAGAGTGTGACGTGTATCGCTACGGATCAGGAGCTACGTTGTTGGTGCTTTTGCCACTGTTGTCCCTTCCCTTTACTGACTTGAAACAGGCTACAACCATGCCCTTAATTTCAGGAGGCCTTTCTGGCAGCTCACTCTGCTGTTTGCTACAAATTGCTTGTTTCTTTCCGTTGATTCTGGATCCAGCTTGTGTTCACCATGGCCATATCCATTCATATTCTCAAGGGGATTGGATCCCCCCTCACACAAACTGCAGTTGGGCCTCCACAACGGAATTGTTTGCCCACTTAATTTGTGACGCGCGCGGCTCCCACTGTGCGATCCCACGGAGATGTACAGACCCTCCTCTTTGGGTAATGGGTCACAGCTGAGAACGGCTTTAATGCAAACAAAGTCCCCCACAGCCAACTCGGTTTTTGTTCTGGTTCAGGTTTGGCCAGGTACACTTCCCCCCCAAACCACGAGGTCAATCAAACAAATGGCAGCAGAAAAAATCAGTGAAATTCCTTCCGTGCGATTCTTGTTTGAACCAGGTAGAACCACAGTTCCAGATGAGAACTCAGCTGGGGTCCAGAAAGGTCCCAGAAAGGGAGGAGGGGGGAAAAAGCAAAACACTGAGGCTACGTGGGGTAGTCTCCCAGCTCGACGATTCACCTGGCCTGTCAGGAAGCGCCCAGAGTGACCGGTGGGTTGCAACGGCCGGTCCAGGACCGAAATTAAAAGAAATTGGACGGTCCCGTGTGGCTCCCTGAGTCACTAACACCGTATTCGGTAGGAAGATGGACCAACTTTAGTCCTATTCGAAAAACAGGTCAGTTTGATGTTAAAAGACTCAGAGAGCCAGAGGGAAAAAAGCGTCCATCAGCTCCGCCGGAACCGGAAGTTTTTTGACTCTGACTCTGATATGGTGTCAGGAACCAAACTTGCATTTGTGAAAGAAATGGTGTTTATCTAAAAATAAGTTGTTATCATTTTAAACAAAAGCTATTGTTTCCCTCTGAAACTTTGAGAGGAGGGTTATATTTAAAACCAATGTATGCAGCTGGGTTCACACCCATTGTTGGTAGCTGCATTTTTATTGGTTATGAGAGGCACGGTCTCGTCTTGTGTTTGGTAATGCTGATACAAGAGTAGAGTTAGAGAAGTTGTTCCAAGCTGGCTGAAGTGTGACGTCTTGGCAGAGCGTTGGCTCTGAGTCAACCTGAGGAGTCAAGGCCGAGATAAACTTGAGCGTCCTCAGGTACGCCACTCTACGCGCGCATTTTGTGCGCATGTGTTTTGCTGCTATACTTCAGAAACTATCAGCTTTCAAACGCTCGCGTTCTCCTTGTTGTAATATGAGCAGCTGCGCACGGAGGGGACTCAACTGAGCTCGCTGATTGGTCACTTGCTGACACGCCTACTGAAATGATTGACAGCTTTCAGTCAGCTCATGTAGCTCGCTGAAGACCGCGGCGGTGTTCTGATACGGTGTTTCTACTATATATGTTATAAAAAGTTCTCTCAGAAATAAAAATAATAACAGGGAGTGCTTTTCCTGCAGCACACAGCCCACCAGGGATATTTAAAACATTGCGCACCCAGGTAGGACCTGAATTCATTCATTTCATTCATGGAGTGAACGGAGGAAGAAGTGATTACTTGACTTTAGGCAAAAAAACAAAAGAAAAGGCCCGATCAGCGATAAAGAAGGGGAATTTATTTCATTTGTGTAACATACAAAACAGTCCGGCGCCGGGGAAGTTTATGGTCAGACACCGCGCATCGCGCACGCGGACGTAAAAAAAAAAGCTTTGCGCGTACGTGCCCTGAGGGGCTACGCGGGGCTACGCTTTTGCCTTGACGTACGTACGTTGCGTATAGGCATATCGTGAGGACGCTCAAGTGTATCTCGGCCTTCAGTGGGGCTCAGTCAGCTGAGAAATGGAGAAAAGTCCTTATAACTTCCTCAAACACCCCAGAGTGATGAGGAAACAGCCTGCAGGAAGAGACGTAGTACAGAAGGAAAGACATCCCTTCTTGTAATGGCGTGAACCTCCGATTTTCAACGTATTCATTGTGGTAATGAGAACAACTTTGCTGGTAGGATAAAACATCTTTCGCCTGATGAAAAAAATGACTCGCAGTGCCAATGAGGTTTTCAGACACTTTTAGTCTGGTTCACAAATCTGAGATAATGTTTACCTAAATTTTAATGTAGTCCAAATTGAATATACCTCTTCTCAAAGTTTTAAGCTATTGTATTTAATATTATTTATGTGTGTGAAATAGCACTATTTGGTTATTCATTCATATTTCATATCTGTCATAATTTCATATTGCTCCAGGAGAAAGAAAAGGAAGCTGTGCTCCCGAGGAAAGAAGCGGGGCTGCCGAGCAGGAATTATGACAAGACTGCGGGCAGACGCTAAAACCGGGAGACCCCCGATGCCGGCTCTTTTTCTGTCCAACATCCGCTCGCTGGACAACAAAATGGATCTACTTCGTTTGAGAGTGACCACGTCGGAGGAAATGAGGAGGTGCTCTGTGCTCTGCCTCACGGAAACGTGGATCTCTGAGGATACACCGGACTCTGTTTATGAGCTGGATAACAGACTCTTTTTCAGAACAGACCGGTGAACCGAGACTACGGGGAAAACACGAGGCGGTGGTGTTTGTATTTACGTGAACAAAGATTGGTGCACGAACTGTGCTGTGATCAAAAGGCTCTGTTCAGCTGCCGTGGAGTTGATCACAGTAAGGTGCCGCCCGCACTATCTCCCCCGCGACTATTCTGTGATTCTAATCAGTGCTATTTACATAGCGCCTGATGCTAATGCTAATGACGCCCAGGGAGAAATTCATGACTTACTCACCTCGCTGCAGTGTAAATATCCTGAGGGGCTCTTCATTGTTTCTGGTGACGTCAATCACGTGGACCTACAGGCCTCTCTCCCAACCTTCAATCAGCACGTTTTCACAGCAACAAGAGGAAATAAAACGCTTGACCAAGTCTACACTAATGTGAAGGGGGCGTACACGGCAAAGACACGCCCACCGCTCGGAGCTTCCGATCACTGTGCTTTGTTGTTGGTCCCAAGACAGCTTCCCCCACTCAGGCGCTCCAAGCCGGAACAAAGAGAGATCAAACTGTGGCTTCAAGATAGTACCCCCATGCTGAAAGACTGTTTTGAGAAGACAAACTGGTCTGTCTTCAGGGAGGCAGCTACTGATGGGAGCTCAGTTGACCTGGAACTTTATGCTTCCTCAGTCCTGGGTTACATCAGCACATGCTCTGAAAATGTATCCATAAAAAAATATGTTAAATCTTACCCGAACCGAAAACCCTGGTTAAATAAAGAAGTCCGCGCCTTGCTAGCAGCCAGGGACACTGCATTCAAGTCCGGAGATACAGAGGAGCTGAGAAAGAGCAGGAAAGAACTGGAGGATGGCATTAAGAAGGCCAAGGCCATGTATGCACAGAGGATCGAGGGACAGTTCACCTCACAAGACCCACGGAGCATGTGGAAGGGTATTAAATGCATAACAGATTACAAAGGCAAGAACAAACAATGCCCCAGGGACCCATCTCTGCCTGATGCCCTCAATAAGTTTTATGCACGTTTTGAAGATCCAAACAGACCAGCTAGCACCAGACTCACCTCATCACCAGATGAAGAGCATCTCAGAGTGACCGCAGCAGAAGTGAGAGGCAGTCTCAGAAGGATTAATCCTCATAAAGCAACCGGACCAGACAACATCCCAGGGAAAGTTCTGAAGGAATGTGCGGACCAGCTCTGTGAGGTGCTGGCTGACATCTTCACCACCTCACTTGCACTGGAGTCAGTTCCCACCTGCCTGAAGACCGCGACCATCATCCCAGTCCCAAAGAGCTCCACAGTGACTGGTCTGAATGACTATAGACCGGTGGCCCTCACCCCGATAGTCGCTAAATGTTTTGAGAAACTGGTCATGTCCCACATCAAGGCAACCGTCAACATCAACGAGGACCCTCATCAATATGCATACCGTGAGAACCGATCAACAGAGGACGCCATCTCTTCCGTGGTCCACACTGCTCTCACCCACCTGGATCAGAAGGACTCATACGTGCGTCTGCTCTTTGTGGACTTCACATCTGCCTTCAACACCATGATCCCCCAAACTCTGATAGACAAACTATCTACACTTGGACTAAGCCCCTCCATTTGTAACTGGGTACTAGACTTCTTAACAGACAGACCACAGTCCGTGAAGATCCACAACTTCTCCTCCTCCACCATAACCCTCAGCACTGGCTCTCCTCAAGGATGTGTGCTGAGCCCCCTTCTGTTCACTCTGCTCACATATGATTGTACAGCCACACATCCAGGCTGTCATATTGTTAAGTTTGCAGATGATACAGCGGTGGTGGGATGCATCACAAACAATGATGAGTCCAGCTACAGACAGGAGGTGGAACACCTGGAGAGCTGGTGCAAAGAGAATAATCTTCACATGAATGTGAAGAAGACAAAGGAGATGATTGTGGACTTCAGAAGGAACAAACACACCCACGCCCCACTGAAAATAGGTGGATCTGCAGTGGAAGTGGTCTCCAGCTACAAATACTTGGGTGTACACTTGAATGATAACCTCAGCTGGAGCAACAACACCACCAGCCTGATCAAGAAAGGTCATCAGAGACTCTACTTCCTCAGACGGCTGAGACGTGCTGGTCTGAGCAGCCCAGTTCTCACCTCGTTCTACAGGTGTGCAGTGGAGAGCGTCCTGTGCTCCAGCATCAACGTGTGGCATGGAGGCTGCACAGTTGAAGAGAGGAAAGCTCTACAGAGAGTGGTGAAGGCTGCACAGAAGTCTGTTGGAGTCAGTCTCCCCACCATCACAGACATTTACACCTCCAGATGCAGGAAAAGAGCCACCTGCATCATGAAAGACCTCACTCACCCAGCACACTCACTCTTTGCCCCACTCCCCTCAGGACGGAGGTTGAGGAGCATCAAATGTAGAACCACTAGACTGAGGAACAGCTTCTACCCTGAGGCTGTTAGACTCATGAATAAATAAAAATAAAATAAAAATAAACACTGCAAAATATCACATCATGCTGATGCTGATCTGTTTTCTTGTTGCTGTGTTCATCTGTGACCATCTGCTCATACAGACTCATGTTCGTGCTGCTGTTTATAATGATGTTTTTCCACTATATTAGGGCTTAGTGTATTACTAGTTGATGTTTTTCTTAGTTAATTCTAGATGTTATTACTGTTTTTCTCTTGCATTTGTTGTTGGATGTAACTGGGACCCCGTGTACATAATCTCGTTTTCATCACATGTACCACATGCGGTGCAAATGACAATAAAGACTCTGACTCTGACTCTCTGACACACTCTGACTCTGATATATAATAATAATAATAATAATTGTCTAATCTTGTCATCTGCGTATGTTTCCCATACACAGACGAAATTCGTCTCTGCATTTAACCCAACCACCTACCAGGTGGTGCAGTGAGCAGCCATAGAAGGCGCTCGGGGAGCTGGAGAAATAGGTGTGCACTCATAGACACCCCAAGGTGTGTAGTGGCCGGGACGCGAACCCGCGTCCTTCGGGTCCCAAGTCAAACGCCCTAACCACTACACCATCTTGATATATATATATATATATATATATATATATATATATATATATATATATATATATATATATATATATATATATATATATATATATATATATATATATATATATATATATATATATATATATATATATATATATATATATATATATATATATATATATATATATATATATATATATATATATATATATATATATATATATATATATATATATATATATATATATATATATATATATATATATATATATATATATATATATATATATATATATATATATATATATATATATATATATATATATATATATATGTATATATATATATATATATATATATATATATATATATATATATATATATATATATATATATATATATATATATATATATATATATATATATATATATATATATATATATATATATATATATATATATATATATATATATATATATATATATATATATATATATATATATATATACAGGTAACCCCCGACCTACGACCCCATCGACCTGCGAACCACGGGACCTACGAACATATCATATTTAATAAAAATATGAAATTACTGTATTAAAAAAAAAAAAAAAAAAAATTTTTTTTTTTTTTTTTGTGTTTAAATGTTCTTGTACATCACTTTGTTGCAGCTCTGGTTGTTTTAAAGGCTTTATAAATAATAATTATGATAAAAAAGATCATTTCTGATCATTTTTGAGCAATTTTTGAGCAATCTTGGGCAACAGGAAGTAGGTCTTCAGTTTACACGGTCACAAATTAATGTAGAACACCGGACGCTATTTTAGGTTCAGTCACTGGGGTCTCCGGTCACAAATTAATGTAGAACACCGGACGCCATCTTAGGTTAGCTGCCGAGAGCCGGACGAAGACTGGTGACCAGGATGGCTTCATATGGATTAATTACTAGCTGGAAACGTCTCTGTGAACTTTGTGGATGTCTCAGGCAGCAGCGGATTTATCGCCGATCGTGCCAGGCCGCCGTGCGAACACCTCCGGCCGGCCTGGCTACACCTCCGGCCTGGCTAGCTCCAGAGCTAACACTGGAGCTAACACGGGAGCCGGCCTTTTGAACACTGGTGACCAGGATCGCATCATATGGATTAATTACTAGCTGGAATAGCTCTGTGGACGTCTCAGGCTGGAGCAGCGGCTGGAGCAGCAGCTGCAGATTGATCGCGCCGCCGCTCCAACACTAGCTCATGGCTTGGCTAGCAGAAGCTAGCCAGCTAGCTAACACAGGTCTGGAGCAGCTGCGGTGGCTTGCCGGCCCCCGCGCTGCTTGGCCCGAAAACAATCAACGCATGGCAACCTATGTCGGCTTTGACCATCTCAAAGTAAGAAAATATATTTTTATTTATTCTGTAAATGTGAATAGCAATGTTTAACATTACAGTACACTACTTTACATGCTTAAATGTGTGCGCGCGCTCCGTTAGCATGATAAATAAAGGTTGAATGAATGAATGAATGAATAATTTTTTTTTTTAAATATAATTTTCACCCCCTACCTACGAACGGATCGAGCTGCGAACGGTTCTTAGGTCCCAAACTCGTTCGTAGGTCGGGGGTTCCCTGTATATATATATATATATATATATATATATATATATATATATATATATATATATATATATATATATATATATATATATATATATATATACATATATATA